>CM067371.1:58142116-58144616 GCA_034401795.1 Chaetoderma sp. LZ-2023a
CCCTGCAATTTTAATTTGGTGTTATTGTATCTATCTGTGGCTGCGTGTTTGTTCTTGTATCTGTTGATTGTTGTGATGGTGGGTGCAATATAATATTTTGCTGTTGTCGAACTTGGTGGGGGGGGGGGGGGGGGCTTGCGTTACCATCTAATTTCTTTTGTTTTCTGTTTGTGTAGTATGCTCTTAATAGGCTTCTGAAATGTTGTCTTGTGGCTCTCATGAATTAGCAAAGTTATCTTGCCATTTGACCTCAAAATATCTAACACCATCACTGACCTTTGTAGCCAGAATCTGTTCCACTACATACCTTGTGTTTTCTTCTTCACTCCCTGCTGCTGGGGGGGGGGGGGGGGCGTCGGGTGGAAGGCTAGGATAGCGAAAAGCTAAATGTAGGGTCCAGTTTCGATCGTAATGCTCCTGGGCCCCTGAGGTCAGAGGGGTGTGTGATTTGGCCATATAAGTCTTATACAGTACAATTTAGAACTAATTTTCATTATTTCAAACACAAAATAAAAATGATACAGAACATTTTTATATCGTGGTGAAAATTGTTTCCTAACATGTTGACTGATTTATGAGCTGCACGGCCCTGATTCCGTGGGGGTGTTAGATTTGTATGTGTTTTTTTTTTTTATAAGTCTACATCTATGTGTAAACGTGGGTCACGCCCATACAGCGGGTAGTACGGTGTGTACATGGTTGATCTTGTCGCTGGTGATGCTCGGTATGCAGACATGATGCTTGGTATCTACTTGTGCCAATTTATCAGTGTTCCATTACAGTAATGTTTTAGTAACGCACAAAGACCACCCTAGGGGCGCACGCACACTCATGACAATCACGCCACATGCATCAGCCAATTGCCCTTTCCATTTTTAGCTATGCCCTGCCCATCACTAGCTAAGCTCCACCCACACCTCGCCGTGTTGTAATTGATCGATCCACAAATGCCCTAGCTACTAATTTCGTGAAAACTATACAGGGAAGCTGTTGATTATTTTGTAACTAATTTGACTGGGTGCTGTTGCTGCCTATGGCAGCAACAGCGCCCAGTCAAATTAGTTTCAAAATATTCAACAGAATATTTATTAAATAGTCTTCAAATATGCGTTCGTGACGCACTTATCGACGTCATTCATGACGTCATTCATTATGATGTTGTTGTACACATCCCGCAGTTCATTATGACGTCATATGATGGGCGGGTACTCTGGAAAGGTGAATGAACGCGCCACGCCCGCGGATAAATGCACGGATGTACTTACATACATTAACAGTGAAACACGTACGGACATTGACTTACACACACTGAATGAATTATATATGGGGGATTTACGAAAGAGGATTATCTATGATTTAATTAAGACGCTTAGAATTTTATATTTAGTCTATCAATATGTGCTGTATATACTGAATGAAACATGTGAAACTGTTTGCCACCAAGGCTTCTGACAATGGAAATAACGTCACATGCGTGCAAGAGCATATAGGACAGTTGGAGTGTGGCGTTCGGCGGCCAATAATTTCAGCAAATATGCCGGCTATACATATTTGAGGTTCACACAACGCAATACGTTTAGCTATTTATCGGGGTATGAGAAATTTAAATGTTGGTTATGGCAGTCATTTTTAATTTGGTTGCGATGTTGAATTAATTTTTTATTCACATGATGCTATAGAAATTACTTGGAATTCCAAAAGACAGATTTCTACGAAGGAATTTGAAAAACAAACATCAAGCAAAATATTAATTTTGTATGTCAAATTCCAAGATTGCCGCCTATGTACCACGTTGTCCGCCAAAAATACCAAGTGTATGAAATATTAAGTCTAAAAAATATGGTTGCCAAGAATCTACCAAAAATTCTCACTCAATTACTCAAGGGTATGCACTATGGGCTTGTTGGCGCATGGTCAAAAGGTTAAATATCATACAAATATATAAATTCAGTCCGTCACGCTATCTCCTCAGAAATTGTTGTCGGAAATCAACGAGATTTGTTTTGTGGATTACCTATATGATTGTAGAATGCATGACAACGTCTATATTTGCATCCACCGCTTATAGGGTAGGGCCGGCGTCGGTGTCAAAGGCGCGAATACCATACAAATTCTCCTCCGAAACCGTTTCGCAGAATTTAACCAAATTTGTCAAGTGAGTTAGCAGTATAATTGTAGAATGTCACATGGGATTGATATTGGACTTTCCCCCCACCTCACCCACACACCCCACCCCCTTTGGGCCATGTGGCGGCGTTAAAGGGCAAATGTCCATAATACTGTGTTCTACGAGCAGTTTGGAGGAATTTAATCAAAGTCATATTGTTGCGGATTGCGAGGTGACATTTGCATTGCACCCACCCCCACCAACCCCACCACCACCACCCAGGGCATCCAGGGTTGAGGTAAGTGTATTAAAAAGGTAACATTTGTGGTTGGGGAAAGAGGGAGAGAGAGCGAGGGAGAGGGGAAGGGTGGGGCGAGAGCGAGCGAGAGAGAG
>CM067371.1:58147116-58264616 GCA_034401795.1 Chaetoderma sp. LZ-2023a
ATGGTTGGAATGTGGGTCCGTTGACGTATATCACGGCTTAAAAGATGTCATCGGCGCGGGCCCCCATGTATTGAAGGGGCTAATTAACATCAAGATAAATCTATGGCATGTGACATTAGCAAATGAAACCGTTAAGGAAAAATTATTGGAAGATGGTTTGGTTGTGAATGGGGAAGCCTGTAAGATCCAAGAGGTAGATAGCGGCAGGTTGTTGGTTAAGGTGAAAGGTCCCTTAGAAATCCCGAATGATCTGATTAACTCAGAATTGGCCAATTATGGCCTGGTAGTTTCTATCGAAAATGAAACATACCAGTTTGATAGATCATTAGAGAATGGGATCCGGCGGGTTTGGATGAAAGATAATGCTAAGCCGCTTCCAGGCACACTGTCTATCGACAATACATTTTTCTTGCCCGGTGTGGTTTAGGGGGCAGGCTAAGACGTGTCGGATATGTGGCAACGCTGCACATTTGGCCAGTGCATGTCCACAGAAGGACAAATGCCTGATTTTTGGCGCCACGGACCATTACAAATGGCGCTGTCCACATACAGTAACTAAACAGGCATGTGGACGAAGCGCAGATGCGACTGAACCCAAAACATGCCAAGAGCCTGAATCAGTCACTGTGGTGAAAACTCACCAACTATCCAACCCTGTCGCTGTTGTGATGTGTGACGCAGTTGAAGTGTTAGAGGAAGGTTTGACTCAGACGCCTGTACCCACCACCACGGATGAGGATGCATTATCTGATACGGACAGTCTGCCACCAGGACAGACTAAATTCGGATCGCAGTCTACTGGTGGTGCTGATAGTTCAATGTTAGACCATCTACTAACATTAACTGACATTCCTGGAGATGGGAAAGAGATCACGGCCAATACTGTAGATGATAAACTGTTAGAAAATGCCAATGCCAATGTGCTTACTAATGTCGAGAATACGTGTAGACTAAAGCGTCAAAACGATGATTCTAGCTCAGATTCTGAATTAGAATATTCACAAGTTATGTCTTTTGACTATGATGACAGTGTATCCATTGCAGAGTCCGATACTTCTGTTAATACACAGAGCAGTGAAATGGTTCTTTATCGGTCAGAAACAGGACAGGTGTTGATTCCCTACATCACCAAAAGGGGTGTGAGATATCGACATTTGCGCACTGACTTTGACATATCGAAATATCAGCATCTTAAAACTGTGGATCTAAAGCGGTCTGAGTTTAATGAGAGGCTAGGCAAGTGGGCGAAAAAGAATCTCAGCAAGAAAAACAAATCCAATTAAGAAATGGCGGGTTTGCCAAATTTATTATTAATGATGCTAATATGCACACTTAATTGCAGATGACTAAATGATGAAATTAAACAACGGGTTCTGCTTGAAGGTTTGAAAGACAAGTATATTGATATTATCATGCTGCAGGAAACAAAGTTACAATGCCCAGGTGTTTTAGAAAAATTTAAGCATTTAGCAAATGGCAAATTATTTTATTCCGTCGCCACAGAACCAAGTGCAGGTGTTGCTATCTTGTTCCTGCCTAAAAGTTTAAGTTCTGTCAATATTATTAATTCATCATCGGACACAAGTGGACGTTGGGTTAAGGTCGTTGTTGATATAGCGGGATCAATTTATTCTCTGTTGTCTGTTTATGCACCAGCCTCCCATACACAGAGATGTCAATTTTTATCCGACCTTTCCTCTGTGATTAGTGATGGCCTTAGTGTTGAATTTTATCAGACGTTTTTGGTATCTTTTGGGACCCGAATTCTTTAAAGTTGTGCACGAAATTTTTCACAAGAGAATCTCCCGCTCACAATGTCTCAGGCTTATGTGAGACTTATTTTGGAAAAAGGGGATCGTGGTATATTAGCAAATTATAGACCAATTTCACTGCTATGCGCAGATTATAAAATCATTTCGAAAGCTCTTGCGAAAAAAGTCTCAAGTGTCTGGGATGAGGTCATCCACACCGACCAAACCTGCACTATTCCGGGTAGATCGATTTTAACAAATGCCTTTTTAATTAGAGACACCCTGCACTTGGTAGAAAAAGACAATATTCCCGGCGCTATCATTGGATTAGATAATGAAAAGGCCTTTGATAGACTTGAGTGGAATTTTCTTTTCAAACCACTCAGTCACATTGGTTTGGGTCCTAATTTCATCAAATGGATTCATATCTTATATGGTAATATCAGTAGTAAATATCTGGTTAATAATTATATTAGCAAACCAGTAATTTTAGGACGAGGTGTGAGGCAAGGGTGCTCACTATCCCCTTTATTGTTTATAATAGCGATAGAGTCCTTAGGTTAGACCATTAGGGAAGATCCTGTTTTTAAAGATATTGAAATTGAAGGGGTGAACAGACCCATAAAAGTGTCTCAGTATTGTGATGACACAACAGTTTTTGCTGGATTAAATTCTGATTTGAAAAGATTGGATCAAGTTTTAGACGACTTTCAAAAGGCCTCTGGTTTGAAAATTAATAGAAATAAATCAGAAGGGTTATTTCTAGGCAGGTGGAAGAGCAGAGCTGATAAACCTCTCAACATAAAATGGGCAACTGACTCGATAAAGATTCTAGGGATACATTTCAGTAGGACGTCTGAGGAAACACTGAACTGGCATGATAGAATATACAAAATGAAGAAAACAATAAATTTATGGAAATGCCGGCGTTTTACAGTTTTTGGTAAAGCCTTGGTCATGAATACATTAATCTTATCAAAGTTGTGGTATACCGCTTCTGTAATATATATGCCTCAACATATTGAGACTGAAATTAATAAACTTATTCAAGGATTTATGTGGGAAGGCAAAACGTGTGTAGTGTCACAAGATGTGTGCAGGAATGAATTTCATCAGGGTGGCCTTAACCTTGTCGATGTCAGGACAAAATGTCTTTCATTACGTTTCAAATTCTTAAATATGCTACTGTATTCTGACGTCCAATGGGCAAATATATCCAGGGCATTAATCGAACGCTTTACAATGCCATTTCCTGCAAAATGTCTCTTTTGTGCAACCAGTCCGCCGCCTAATTATACACGAGTACCTAGGGTGTTTTTGGAGCTGAAATATGCTCTTGATGCTTTCATTAAAATAGAAAATCCACCGCAATGTTGGGAGGGTGTTTTAATGATAAGCCTGTGGGGGCAATAATGATATATGTCGTGAAAATAAAGTGTTGTATTTCCCCTCTATGGCTCAGAAAGGCATTAGATACATTGGCGACATTATCAATCATAGGTCAAGGAAATTGAAATTCTTAGCTGAAATTGCACAAATTACTCAGCTAAGGTCAAAAGACACCATGCGATTATTGATCCGGCTATACCGAGCTATACCAAAAGAATGGCTCACTTTGCCTAACGGGCAAATCAACAATGATGAACCTACTTTGAAACTAATGTACAATGATAAAGAACTTTCTGTAATTTTATTTATAAAGAATTGATATTCATTGCTGAGACAACCCAAGCTTAGGCTTCCAAAATGTATAGTGTCATGGGAGCAGCATGGATTCCATATTACAGATTGGGAAATGGTAATGAACAACGTACATTTGCCAAATATACCGAACCAGGCAAAAGATTTAGTCTGGAGATTAATTCACCGATTAATTCACCGGAGACTTTGGGTAAAACAACTTATGAGTAAGGCAAACATGTGTACCGAGGATGAGAACAACTGTGTATTTTGCACAAATTCGGAAGAAACGTTAGTGCATCTGTTCACTGATTGTCCTGTAATAGTTCAATTCTGGGTATATGTAGAGAAAACAGTGTCACGTCTCTGTGTGCCTAGAACTGATCTAACCACTCGCACAATTCTGTTTCGTGAATTAGGAAATGGCATGTTGAAGAATGATAATACAACCACTATATGCTGCTTAAGCATTGGTGTTTGGAGTATTCGGAAGCACCGTTGTTCATTTATATATGATAGTAACATTTGCCCTACTTTGGATCATTTGAACACCTTGAAGGCGTTATTTCATGGATTGCTGTCGCATAACATAAGAGGGGAATTTTATAAATATATAAACAGTCGGAAGTTAGAAACCTTTAGAAATATATGGTGCAGAGGCGACCTAGTATGTCTTGAGAATGAGAATCTTGTCATTAAAAACCGCCTTGACTAGTAAGACCTATGTTTTGGCGCATTTTGGTTTATTTTAATTCACATGTGTTGATAGTTTTTTTTATTATTGTAGCAACATTTTTAATATGTGTCTTGTGTATTAATATGTGGATGTCATTCGTTGGTTAACTTTGAACCAAAATCCTGTTTGTAACCCTTATAATTATATTGGCTGGAATTATTATTTGATTATACATGTGCAGTAACAGTGGATTTCGGTGCGTGTGTTTGGTAGATTGCTGTGTGAAGCAACAACATCTGCTTCACGTAGCAACGGCTTCAGCAAACACATATGCTCCAATTCTCACAGCTAATCAGATTATGAATGTAACCAAAAAAATTTGGAGCGTTTGCTCTGAAAGGGTTAAAATGTGTACCAAAAGTCAGGTGGTCACTTGAACAGGTTAAGCCATATTGTATTTACTAGTTAAATAAATAGTTGATTTATATTCCAATGTTTTTATTACTAATAGCTGTTCCGGGGTAATTTTAGAATCTGAATCCCAAAGTAAATTGCATTCGACTAAAATAAATTTAACATTCAATCTAAGCTGTTTCCTAATAATAGAGTGTAAATACTTAGCCTGTATACACATGATTGTGTTTATACCGGGATAATTACGGAATCTCTATTTCAAAGTAAATTGTAATGTTATAAATCGTTTGTTAAGTTTCAACCCTCTTCAACTATGTAGGTTGCATTGTCACTTCACTGCACTCAGTGTAATATCTTAGCGTTTACATTTTATAGATTATCCTGTGGGGCGTTGATTATTGATTAATTTGTTCCCGATTGACTGTGTCTAAATACGTCTGATCGCAGTGTTATTTCTCAGCCTATGCTCGCGTGAGCTTTTATAATTTTAATGGAATGTCATTGGGCTAGTAGCTTGGAATTTTTAAAGGGAAACATCTAGCTATTTTGAGTTTTTAGATTAATCGTTTGACCATCATATATTTATTGTTTATTTATACATATGACTGATATAATCGTTTGTTCTCTTGATTTATCCTATGTTTAATGTTCTTTTCAGTCAGTATATTTTTACCAAAAAAAAAAAAAGTAGTAGTAGTTTTTTTTTTATTGTCAAGCGTTGTTCCTATGAACCATATCATTGACGACGTACTAATACTAGGATCATCGGCATGTAATTTTTACATTTTTCCGGTTTTCGACTTGAGTAGGGTTAGAACCCACTCAATTCTACGACACCTTCCACCTAGAGGTAATGGTATTCCTATCCTACGTCGTTCAAATCACAAAGTGGGTATTTTCTTTCTATTATTTGATTATTGCTCCAACTATCTGTTTCTACTGGTATACGATGGCTTGATAATCAAGATTTACGCAGTGCTTGTTATAGTCGTTTAGCTTTGTTAGGTATTCTTCTCCGCCCCGTGTAGACATAAGTACTCTGCATTGTATACCTTTCGATGTTCTATTCAACTCCCCTGCGCATTTTTTGATATGCTGGTCTATTATTCCTTGTTTTACTTGTTTAAAGGGTGCATATTCACACTAGTACGCTTGAAAATAATATAGTTAAAATTGTATACGTTTAGAGGCGTAATTTGTGTGCCTAGATGTAATGAAACGAAATAAATCTTAGCATATGATGATTTAATTCCATATAAATAAATATAATTTTTTAAGTTGTGAAATTGAATTAGAGACACAAGTACCTAATTCAGGCATTCCGTTGTGAATATGCATATTTAATTATATTGTTTATTTGTAATTTGTTGGTTGGGTTATTCACAAATAACCGAAACCTGTGCTATTTATTATATAGCCAATACCTTTAACCCCCGTATACCGCACCCCATCTTCCATGTGGTGTTTATACATGTTGTTATATAGTTTAGATGAGATTTTACCTTTGTTATCGTCATAATGGAACCCCTGAATTAACAGTGATGCCACTAGCGTATCGTCCTAAGTCGCCATATCCCATAATTGTCGTGGACATCTGCTTTACTTTTAATATGCCATATGCTTTAAGAGGTCACACTGGACATTTCCAGAGTAATGACGTCATATGACGTCATAATCAGCTAAGCGGCGCGTATGATGACGTCATAATCATTACGTCATAAATGATTCTGTATAGCCCGTCTTTAATTCTTAATATTCCGACACATTGTACGAATTGTGTCTATACTATTTAATAATCCGCTGTTGAATATTTTGAAACTAATTTAACTGGTGCGCTTTGTTTTGGAAAGATACTAAGCAATTTCTGAGCTGTACTGAACCATCTGTTCTCTAGATGACGCGGATAAATGAATGCGCGCGTGGTCCTGCAAGGGAAACAACTCTTGTGGAATGTACTTTGTCAACCCTTAGTAGGCGAAGAGTGATCGATCTTCATTAGTCTAATATAATGGCTGTTCATGTGGGCAAAGGGGACACGGCTCTTGTCAAAAGAAGTTAACCATATTCAGATGAGCAAATTACGCTTATTCTATTGACATCACTTGCCTGTTTATTACCCTTGCCCGCACGGGAAAGAGGGTATTGCGGTCGGCTCTGTATGTGACAGCGTGTGTCTGTCTGTCGGCGTGTTTGTGTCTGTGTGTACGGAGCTGTATCTCATATATTACTGATCCGATTTGGTTCATATTTTAACTAACGAAGGAACTCGCCATAGAACAGGATTTCAAGACTTTGGCCGTGATCCGGGTAAAAGAACCCGGATCAGGATCAGATCAAATTCTGGATTTGTGAATATATCCGCAACTACTTGACCCATTTGGCTCAAATTGTAACACAGGAAAGGGTGTGACCATACACTAGGATTCGTGAGCCGACAAAATCCGGAAAATCCTTTTAAAGATCCGGAGTATCTCTAAAGATCCGGATCATCCGAAAAAAAAAAATCTGGGAAATCCGAAAAATGTTTACAATGTGACAAAAGCTTGAGGGTGATGGTCTACAATCTTACTTACTCGGATACGTGGTGGTTTAGCACAGCTCTCAGTCTCCTTTTGAATGTTTCCATGGTGGGTGCAGTAACGACATCTTCTGGTAGCTTGTTCCAATCCTCGACAACTTTGAATGGAAAGAAGTGTTTGGCCAGTTCTGTGTTACATCTCTGTTTGCAAATCTTGAGGGCGTGTCCGCGTAGTTCGAATAGAGTGGGCGGATCCGTATTGCAATGCCTGTATTTGTAGGTCTCTTGGAGGTCTATCCGCCTTCTTATATCGGCTAATGTAGTACGTGGTGTCTGATTGCATAGTCTAAAACAGAGATTCTGCACTTTCTCTAAAGACTGAATATCTTTGACTAAATATGGGTTCCAGACTATGGGCCCTTACTCAAGCGCTGGTCTGATGATTGAGTTGAATAATGTTGAGACAATAGTTGGTGATCTGATTCTGAGGCATCTCTTGATAAGTTGATCATGCTTATTTTGTGTCTCGCTTTGTTAGTGATGTTCGTGATACGCGGTGTTGATTTTAAGGTATTTGAAACTAACACTCCTAAATCTCCCTGCTCAGTTTCTTCAATTAATGACCGTTTAGTGTGAATAAGTAATCAATGGATGATTTAATTTTCAGTACTATGCAGTTCTCTTCACCGAACCTCATTGGTTCTAAACCATGCTGAAAGTGAGTTAAAATCTTATTGGAGAGTCTGACAGTCGCTTGGGGGTGTTGATGGTATGCGTTTTATATCATCAACAAATAGCTTAGCTGTGGATTGAACTGAGTCAGTAAGTTGTTCCCAAACAGTAGGAAGAGCACTGGGCACAGAATTTATCCCTTTGGTACACCACTGCTGATAGGTTTCAAGTCAGAGTAGCCATTTCTGAGAATAACACGTTGCCGTCTAGAGCCAGGAAAGATTCAATCCACCGAAGGACGTGTATGTATGTATGATTACTGAATTCTGCGGCTGCAGTAGTAGAAACATGCTACAGCTGCAATCATTCCTTCTTAGCTTTTTCCCGCTGTGTCTTGTCCTCAGCCGAAATCCTTAGCTTCCTCAGGTCCATTCTTGACTTGGGTGTACCGAGTCCTGCTTTCTTGAGGTCACCTCGTAGCATGCTTAGCAGATTTATGCAATGATGTCCTCTCCTGGCTTTGTATTTGCTGGCTCCGAGTAGGGCGTATTCCAAGACTCTCTGTGCTGGTGTCTCTTCTCGCATCCTTATCACATGACCAAACATAGACCATCTTTGCTGGCCGACCTTTACAGACAGCGGCGACGTATTACACATCTTGTATAGTGCATCGTTGGAAATTATGCTGTCTGGCCATCGGTGTCCAGTGATGATGCGTAGGTGTTTGCTGTGGCAGGCATCGAGTTTGTCTAGAGCATCCTTTGGAGCTGCCAAGCTGTTACAGTTATACAACATCAAGGATACACAGGTTGCATTGTATAAACGTAGCCTTTTTATCAAGGGAATCTTTAATCTACGAATCCATAGCTTCCAGAAGGAGTGGAAAGTTATGTTCCCCCATGACACAGCCTGCAGCAATGTCAACAGTACTGAACCCAGGATTTTACTTTTCTTCTATCGTTCGCCGCCACGAAGCGAATCATGATTTTCTTTAGTGTCATGCTCTGTAGATAGGTATATGTGGGTGAACTATGTTTTGGATTCATTCATAAAGAGATTCCCAATTTTTAGTCTGCTTGCAGCTATTGGGAGAAGTTCGTTAAGGGGTTTCTTTTCCTCGTCTATAAAGTACACATCGTTGGCATATTCCGTCTCTAGTGGCATAGCCACTGGGTGGCTTGGTCTTGTGAAATTTTCCTTGCATGGATTTCAATGCAGCAGCAAGGTAACAGGTGAAAAGTACCAGAGATAGACCATCTCCCTGTGGGGAGCCGATCGATGTCTCAAACTCTCCAGATTTCACTGACTTGACTCGTACTCTCAGCTTGGTGTCTGCAAGCAGTAGTCTCACTAGCCATAGCTCATCTTCATTGCAACTGTCCTGGTGTAGTACAGCTATGATCTTTGAGCATTTAATTGTGGAAATCCCAGTGTTTGGACATGACTACCGACACAAGCATGCATTGAGCCCATACAATGCCTATGCAGCCGTGTCCACGTTTGAAGCGACTTTGACATGCTCCGGTAAAGTCATAGATCTTATGTCGGTTGCGGCATAGAGTAACATTGGGTAGGATTTTCCGTGTGCTGTTGAGGAGCACAATGGGCCGCAAATTGACTCTGGCAAGGTGGCTTCTTGGGCTTGGCTAGTGCGATAAAGGTGCATTGGGCTACAGCGTCGATGGGAAGGTGGTGCATAAAAACTGAATTGATTTGGCGCGTGATCGGTTCTGAGATAATGTCACTTGCCTATTTGAATAGTTCATTGTTTATGCCATCAGGTCCAGATGCACGTCCATTTTTCAGGGCCTTAAGTGCCTTCTCAACTTCTGCTGTTTTAATTGGTGTTAGTAATGGCATGGGATCTCCTGAGAACGGGTGCAATGGCTTATCATCGTGGTCAGTGAACTTGTCCTCGAACCATTCTCGAATCGCCTCTGCTCTTCCCTGGTCAGTCCAGATAAAGTGTCCTTCAGAGTTGTGTACAGTGAGTGATGGTGTGTAGTCAGTAACTCTCAGGGCTCGGGCTACCCGAAACATTTTGTGATGGTCATCCATGGCAGTGATTTCATCTGCTAGGGAGTCTGCTTGTTGAATAGCAAGATCTTTTAAGTGTTCGCTAATGTGGCACAGAATATTATTCGTAGTTTGGTGCGGTATTCACTTTGGCCACTTTGATAGATGCGCAGACATAATGCATTTTGCTCTGCTGACAGTTTTACTACTAGAGGGTCGTCAGTATACCTAGTTTGGTTGTTTTTTAAGAACACCTATGGTGCTGGTAGCTGATGATTCCATAGATTTCTGTATTTTGGTTAGGGCATCGTTTGGATCAGAGCTGACATCGATGTTAGATATCCGCTCCCCGAGGGCCTTTTTGTATGACATTTGAGTGTCAGTGTCGCGGATGAGCTTGTGTAGGGTGTAGGTGACTCTACCATCTTGCCTGGTCTTGCATAGTATGAAGTCTATTTTGTTGAAGACAGCTGTTGTAGTATTAGAACCTTTTGAGACTTTGTGTTCAGCAATGTGTCCTGTCCATGTTGTCCGGTGATGGCATAGGTGTTTGAAAGCCGCATTTGTGGCAAATAGGCCATTGGAACTAAGGAATGCCACCAGTGCATCTCCATTGCTGTTGTGTGTGCCCCATGCATACGATCCCATGCATAAGCCAAGTCCTGAGCTTTTGTCTGCAATTCCGAGTTTACCCAGCTTGGAGTTGAAATCTCCACATACGAACAGTTGCCATCTAGCTGGGATTGTAATGCCAGAGTTCAGTTCTACATAGAAGGAATCTAATATTGCTGGATTCTCTTTGGCTTTTTCGGTGGTTGGGAAATATGCGTTGACAGTGCGAGACTTAGTGGTGGTGTATTTTCGCGTAGGTATAGCCAGGGCAATGAATGCGACGCGATCACTGACGTATCTAAAACTAATGACATGGTCCAAGATCCTTGGTCGGATTACGAATCCTAAACCCTGGTATGTTGCCTGCTTTGGCTCCATGAGCACTAGCTTATGGCCTGTCTGTAGTTGCTACTCTGAGTGTTTAGCTACTTTAGTCTCTTGAATGCATGTAATATCGATGTTATAGTGTTCACAGTCTGCACCTAACGTTTACCTTTTTGATGTTGCACTCAGACCATGTACATTCCACGTAGCTATGATAAGCTCCTGGGAACATCGCGTCGTCTGAGGATGTCGAGCACAGTTTCTTGCTTGAAGAAGGTTAGACATAATCAGAGTTGCCTCTATATGCGGTTTACAGCCCTCAATCATTGGTACTTACAGAGGAGGCCGGCATGGAGGTGTCATCTTTCTCCCCTGAAGTCTATGTAAAGGGCGACCGTTTGTTCATTATGGTCGCATGTGAAGAACCAATCTGACATTCACTCAATTACTTGGGTTACACAAGATCACCCTTTCTGAAAGCCACGCTGGTCCCATGAGATAATCTTGTTGTTGTTCCTATAGTGCATCAAGTACAAGGTGTTCCATAGTTTTCATATTTAGCGCACCACCCCACCCCACCCCTCTGCCACCACCACCACCCCAACCCCACCCTATCATGCCACTCCTGCACAGCATTCCCCCCCCCCACCCCACACAGGTCGCCGTCGTCTTCATAATGACCACGACGCATCCGCTCTTTCTTCTTCTTCTTTTCGTTCGCTGATCATACCGTCAGTCCTATAAGTGACTATCGACATGATCATAAATGTTAAGTGCGTGGATCCATGGTTTATTAGAGTGCGCCATGCGGCCTGGAACTTCCGTCTTCAGCACTCGAGGGTTTCTGTCAGGGTTACTTCACCCTTACCTCCTTTAGTCGCCTCTTACAACACGCAGAGGATACGGAAGGTGTATTCTAAGCCCCACCTACAGGGCAAACGCATCCGCTCCATGTGCGCTAACTGCCAATGGTCTCGGGGAATACGGTTGCGGGGTGGGTCGGCTACAAACAAATTTTGTCGACAGCGTAAAGAGTCTACGGAACGACTTCATTTCCATGGAGCTGGGCGCATATTCATGCCTAAAAGATTTATATCTATGGTGACGTCCGAAGCTATGCTCTGGACACTCTCCCTTTGAGTGGACCACAGGTAGCCAAGATGGCTGGGGAGGGAAGGAATAGCTTCTTTCGGAGGCAAGTCGGGAAAGAGTTCCATCTCTTTGAAATAAGAAGTATGAACATAATTTTAATGGTATAGAAATTGTGGAAGTTGGTCGCTACCATTTAATTGCTTATAGGATAATTACTGAACATAAAACGAAGGATTCAATTGTGACAATATAGCGATGGAATATGTTTCACCAGACTAGTGTTACGAACGGTTACCTAGAAGTGTAGATAAGATACAACAAGGTTCACCCTAATATTTATATGTAGCGGATGAGATTCCGGCGATTGACCGGAGAGAGCTTCTTTATTAACCCCTCGTGTGTCAACAGTGCCTCAAAGCACTCAATATACCACTTATATAGGCATATTAATTAACCATTTAACGGTCAAAATTTGTAAAAATGAAGTGTTGTTCATTGAATGCAATCCATTTGCAGGCCAAGAGCAGACAATTATAAAAAGTTTTCCAATGGAATTTACAAAAAAGTCTTTCAGTTGTCCTGTAAATGAATGCTGTTTAAAAATAATACGGTCAAGAAAATTCAAATGTATGCATAATCCGTATCCATTTGCAGGCCAAGAGGAGACTATGTTTGAAAATTTATCACTGAAATTCCAGTGGTAAATTATCAAAAAATAGTCTTGTCTTAACCTGCAAATGGGCATTTATTAACACCACTGAGGAGACTTCTTTGGCCAGTTTTACCATTAAATGGTTAAGTTGACACAAGATGGGCTAAGGATTCTAAGGAAAATTCAACCAGTAGGTGGTTATTCGATTCCATTTATTGAGGTTTGGAATTTCCAACTATTCGTAACAATGGGACTACTATTCTAAAGAAACAATACAGCATCTGCAAATACTCTGTGGAAGTTACAGAAATATGGATTTCTAGGGTTTAAATGCATTAGTTAAATTACTTTCCATGAGTTTTTTTTATGGAAGAGTTTGTGTACAACACAACAGTCGAAGACATTATCATATTACCTGATCATACCATTTCACATATCAAGGGTATAGTAAAGATATCACATAGTACTTTATCTAACTTGCACCTGGGGCGATCCAACAGCAAGCTCCAGTGCAGCATTGAAGAAGGAAGCTCGAAGAAACCCTCAGTGAAAAGGACATAGGTGTAATGCCCTGCAGTTCAACAAATTGTCGCTAACAAAGCCAGCAAACTAGTCAGAATGATAAGAAGATCGTTTGACTTCGTGAATCCATCGGCTTTCATCCTGCTGTTCAAAAGCTTGGTTAGACGGCACTTAGAATACGGAAATGTGATATGGTCACCACTGCATAAAAAGACGTACAATTACTTGAGAATGTACAACGACATGCCACGAAGATGATATCAGGCTTCAAAGCCCTACCATACGAAAAGCAGCTCAGAGCACTGAAACTTCCAAGTCTAGTGTACATACGTTTGCGGGGGAGACCTCATCGAAGCATACGTGTACACCCATGATATGTACTGCTTGAACCATGAACAACTACTACCACCAGATGACGGCGAGCATACAACAGGCAACAGTTTCAAGCTTCACAAACAGCGGTTTAACAGCAACACGTGTAAGCGCTTCCTCTGCATTAGAGTAGTCAACTACTGGAACAACCTACAAGAGAACATCGTATCCGCTCCAACTCTCAATGCTATCAAGAGAAGATTTGACAAGTACTACAGCAGCAGCACATATGAGACTCTGTTCCAGAACAAACACGTCAGCACCCATTCAGTTCTTGTGAAGAAGACAGTGAAGAACTGCTACAGGCTGTTTAGCTTACACAGCAGAAGATGACTATGTAACTATGTAATTATTTAATTTACGAAAGATACTTGAGTGACGAGATGCTCGATTGACTAATATAACTGAGTGACTAGTATACCTGCGTGACTAATATACCTGAGTGACTAGTATACTCGAGCGACTGATTTCATTCGAAATACTATAGAGCAACAGAAGGGTACATCGCATTCCAACAGTCAGAATACGTGAGTGAATTGAGGTCTCTAGCTCATGAATGTTCTATTTTGGAACAGATTTTCGACAGGTTTGTCCGTTCAGATTCATTTCAACTGATAGTTCGTATGGTGGCCGACACAAGGTGCACGTGGCACAAAGAGATCACAACCTGTAGAGACTTTCCATTCCGCACAAAGTTCCTGTCTTCCAGCAGATACTGACAGTCAGGACAGGAATTATCTAATCTAATCAAATCTCAAGTAGCAAGATTGAGGAGGTATCGAGAACGACTGCCCACGAGTTACAATAATATCAGCCTAAGCTAACACAATAATCTCTTTACAATGGCAGTGGATTAATAAAAGCTATCCAGCCGATCTCAAATTCCCCCTTTGTGCATCGTCCTATTGCACGATCCTCGCCCTCTCACTACGTTCCCATATCGAGTACCGTGCTTGCACGCCTTTGATGTTTGTGCTAAGTTCACGAAGCTTCATACATATTAATGAACTGGGGTCAGTCAGCTTGCGCCAATGAGATTGCTCGATAAGAAATCAGGAAGTAGACAAATTTACACATGTGCGTAAACCAAACTAGCGGTTTTTGCTACCGAAAACCAATCTACACATTTTCTGTTCATCAGATAAATTGTTTAGAGCAAAGCTATTGCAAACTTTTGCAAATGTCTCTTTCCAGTTCAGCAGCGTCGCGATCGCTGTTGTTTTTGTGATTATAAATTAGGTCACCGGACGATCTCTCGCCTATCGCGTGAAGTAGTCAGAAATCTGATTGGTTACCTCCAACCCACTAGCGTAATGTTACTTCACATAGCGGGAAATCACAGGTCTGCAAGTACGGCCCCGAACAGCGTAGCTATGTGAGCGGACGTATGTTAGTAAGATGCCATTTGTGAGGAAATATGTATAGTAACAAGTGCACATATTGATGCAAGGCATCAATGGCAAATAGCGTGGCCGGAGATTATTATAATTCAAGTTGCGTTTCAAATTAATTTATATATATATAATATACAATTTGCAGTAGCACAACAGATTGTCCACCAAAGACAGTGACTGTATCTAGACCTTGGACCCCTACATAGAACAAAAAATAAATTAAACATGTAAAGATGGCATGGCACTATATAATATAGGAAGACCTGAGCTTCAAGTTAAGTTCAATGTACTATAAAGATATAGCCATTAGACATGTGGTAAATTGACAATATATTTGCAGGACAGAGGGAAATTTGGTTATCTTGTTATATTAACATTCAATATTACATAGGTTCTGACTATCATTTACAGTTTCTTACCTTTCCCATGTCGTGTTGATGGTGGTTGCAATTGTAATAATGATAGTTTCTTGGTAGTATCATGTCTTTAAGATGGTTGTAATGGCATCGGCCTTGGATAAGATTAGCTATGGACTATAGGAAGAAGCAGATTATATTTTGGGGCAGTCCGTCCATCTTGTTGACAATTTGCGTAAATTCTGGGGTTTTTTGTTTGATAATTCAGATTCTATCAGATTTTCACATTATTGCAAGAAATATTTGATGATAGAATTGTCCAATATCAAGTGAGTTCTAGATGGTATTATGTTCGAAAGCCTGGTTGCAAACCGAGTACAGAGATTCTGATACTGAATATATAGTAAATTATTAGTATTTGAAAACTGAAAGTCGCTACTAAATTGCGTATTTCGAAATTACTTCTTAGTAGAATTTTTAAACTCTATACTTTATTAGCACATTCATATATATCTATGTAAACATATCGGTGAAATTCTGGAGCCAAACATATTACAAGCAATATGCCAGGACCTATCGACTTCTATCCGATTGTAGCTAATGTGAACCAACTATATTTGAATGGGGACATATTGTGAATACGTAACTACATGGACATACTTGGTAATTATGATATTATTTGATGGTAGAATCGTGCAATATCTCGTACAGCACTAGTACATAATAATGAATATTGAGTTCTGCATGGCTAGATGTTCGAAAACTGGTTAGAAACAGAGTGCATAGATATCGGTACATAAATTATTGGTATCTGACAACTTTTGGTCGCTACTAAGTTGCTTATTATAAAATCGCTTTACGGTGGAATTTAAAAAAATCAATATTATGTTGGCGTATTTATATATCTACCTGCCATTTTGGGGCCAAACTTATTACAGACAGTAGGCTACCGAAAACCATGGATCTGCCAAAACTTGTGCACATTTTTGCCATGGAATTGTGTACTACGAAATTACTGCATGGTAGACATTTTTAAGCTTGATACTTTATTAGCGTATTCATATACCGATATGACCAAATGTATAAATTTCGAACCGAATATGGGCCAAACTTATTGCAGACAGTATGGTACTGAAAATTACTGATCTGCCAAGATTTAAGCTAGTTTTTGGTATGGAATTGCAGATTATGGAATTATTTCATTGTAGAATTTGTTTTAATTATGACTATAGCTAGCAATGATATCATATTGTTTACAGCTGAAAGTAATTTAGGCTAAATTATACTTTTTAAAGTTTATGTGGGTGAAAATCTGGGGCCGAGCATAACCTACAGACAATAGGGCAGTGAAGACTGTGAATTGGCTAAAATTTATACACTATGTCGAATGTTCAGCCCAGTGTTTTATGCTATAATACATAAGGGAAATGAAACAGACACAGTACCTGGTATTGTCATCATAATATATTAACCCTTTACTGTCCAAATTTGGTGAAGAATGTTAAAATATTTGGATATTGAATGTCCATTTGCAGGCCAAGAGAAGACTGTTTTTGTGGATTTGCCACTGGAATCTGGAATGACTGTCTCGAGAGTCATTCCAGTGGTACATTATCAAGAACTGTCTCCTCATGGCATGCAATTTGACATGGCTCAAGATCAATGTAGGAGTCGGTTTGACCAGCTATGCCATGAGGTGGTTAAAATACAATAAGAGATTATGATAGGCCTATGAATATTTTAAAACTAATTTGACTAGATGCTGTCGGTGCTTATAGCAGCAGCACAGTTAAATTAGTTTCAAAATATTCAACAAAATTTTTATTAAATAGTAAAGACATACAATTCGTACAGCTTAGAGACTTTTCAACGTTCCTGATAGCCATAGCTACGTCATTCATTACGTATTTTGAGTGTGACGTCAGCCTGCATGTGACATAATTGATTATGACGTCAACACTTGCGTGACAGGTTGGATAACTTATACCTTCTTTCCATAAGAGAATTGGTCCATTGTGATTGGTTCTACATTCATCTGGCAGGACAATGCTAACCATCTGAATGCTCTTGCTGCTAAAATATGTGGTCACTTATTACAAGTAGGTGGACAAGATATTACTAAGTGGTATTGGCCGTTTAATGATCAAATTTGTTCATGACAATTTCAAAGGTGGGGTCCATCTCTAGCTACGCTCTGGCCGTTCTTTCGGCGTGTTGGAATCAATTTATATACGTTGATTCACGACTTCCCAGAATCCCAATTTCAAGGTAACTATACAGGTAAGGTGTTGAATATCCGGAAACTAATTTGACTGGGTGCTTTTGCTGCCTATGGTCGTGACAGTGCCCGGTCAAATTGCCTGGTCAAATTAATTTCAAAATATTCAACAGAATGTTGATTAAAAAGTAAAGACATAAAATGTGTACACTTGACGGACTATTCAACATTCACAATGGAGCTAGAGATGTCATTCACTACGCATTTTGACTATGACGCCTGTGACGCTTTTATAGTACGCAGTTGATAATGGTAAAAATAACATACAACGCCCAGGAAAATTAGTTTCAAATTTTCAACAAAATGTTGACTAAATACTAAGGCCATACAATTCGTACAATCCCCAGTCAAATTAGTATCAACATTTCAACAGAATGTTGAATATTGTCTGTATGTCCATATGTTGGATCTGTCAATAAAGATTGTTTGCTTACTTAGCTTTTTAACACACTGGCAATGCGATGACTTCAATTTCAATTATTCAATGTTTCTGATGAAGCTATTTACATCATTC
This sequence comes from Chaetoderma sp. LZ-2023a, assembly GCA_034401795.1. NCBI lineage: Eukaryota > Metazoa > Mollusca > Caudofoveata > Chaetodermatida > Chaetodermatidae > Chaetoderma > Chaetoderma sp. LZ-2023a. The sequence goes on from CM067371.1 coordinate 58,164,960, forward strand.
ATCACGTATTTTGATTGTGACGTCATCCTACATATGACGTAAATAATTATGACGCCATATGCTTGGGTGACAGATCAGATCCATCCATTATCATAGAGATATCCCATGCCCATTTGCAGACGAAGAGACCGTTGTTTTTGGCACTTTACCATTGGAATGATAGGCTCAGTTATCGAGCCAGTCATCCCAGTGGTAAATTAAAAAAAGATTCCTACCTGTTAGATGTAAATGGTAGTTTCTCAAGATTACTACAGAAGCCATTTTTGCCAATTTGATCGGGACGAGTGTTGAAGTGGAGGTTAAGAGATGTACGTGGGTACAGTGGGACAGATCACAATACTATTTTATTTCTGATGCAAATGTACAGTCAGCAATTAGCCCAGGCCACCAGCTAGTAGTGCGACTAGCCCAAATAGTGCGGCTATGCGTTTAATGCGCACGAGAAATCTAGATAATATATCCTAAATCTACGGTTCCAATCTAAATAGAGACACTCTCGTTAATATATATATATATATATATATATATATATATATATATATATATATATATATATATATATATATCGCTCTCGTTAGTGTTAGGAGATATGGCGAGAACGTGAATGACCACAATCCCTAGTGAAAAATGGCAGCACTGGCAATGGACCTTTCCAGTCTTAGCTATGCCCCGCTCACCTCTAGCTAAGCTCCACTCACACTTCGCAGTGTTGGGATCGATTGATCCCCGCGAATGTCCTGACTATCAATTTCCTAAAATCTATACGGGTAAGGCGTTGAATAGTTTGTAACTAATTTGACTGGGTGCTGTTGCTGTCTATGGCAGCAACAGCACCCTGTCAAATTAGTTTTAAAATGTTCAACAGAAAATGTATTAAATAGTAGACATGAAATTCTTACAACAACTCATAGTCCGTCTTCAATGGACCTTTCCAATTGTATCCTTCGATTATATGACACCATATGACATCATAGCCAACTAAGTGACGTGCATGCTGACATCATAATCATTACGTCATAAATGATTCTATTTGGCCCGTCTTTAACTCTTAATCGCCCAACACGTTGCAAGAACTGTATGTCTGCTATTTAATAAACATGCTGTTTAATATTTTGAAACTAATTTAACTGGGCGCTGTTGCTGCCGTAAGCAGCAACAGCACCCTCACGGCAGCAACAGCACTGGGTCAAATTAGTTACAATATATTTAACAGCTTACCTGTATAGTTTCTGGAAATTGATGGTCATGTATTTCAGGGATCGATCGATCTCAACACGAGCGAGGTGTGGGTGGAGCTTAGCTATAGGTGGGCGGGGACTAGCTGAAACTGGAAAGGTCCATTATGCGTTCGTGACGTACTTGTCTAAGTCATTCATGACGTCATAATGACGTCATTGATATGACGTCATTGATATGACGTCATTGATATGACGTCATTGATTATGATGTCATTCTACACGTCACGTCGTTGAATACGACTTCATGTGATGGATGGATACTGTGGAAAGGTCCATTCTAGACACAACCAAGTGAATGCGTAGCGCTGAATCCCCTTTTCACGGTAACTATGGAGGTGAGGTGTTGAATATTTTGGAACTAATTTGGCTGCTGCTTGTTAAATAGTAAAGCTCTTCAATTCGTACAGCTGAAGGACTTTCAATGTTCCTGTTGGACATAGCTACGCCAGTCATTACGTATTTTGACTATTAAGTCACCTACCTGGGAACTAATTGACCCTTCGATTATATGACGTCATATGACGTCATAGCCAACTAAGTGACGTGCATGCTGACATCATAATCATTACGTCATAAATGATTCTATTTGGCCCGTCTTTAACTCTTAATCATTAAACACGTTGTAAGAATTGTATGTCTGTTATTTAATAAACATGCTGTTTAATATTTTGAAACTAATTTGACTGGGCGCTGATGCTGCCGTAAGGGACTAATTGATTATAAATGCAAGGCTATACAATATCTGACCGCCCTTGCTAAAATATGTGCTCACTTATTACAAGTGATTCGACTGCTTAGGATACGTTATACAGCTCATAAATAAGTTAATTAACTTACAAAACATAAACAGAAATTCTGTCTTGTTTTGCAAACATGTTAATTTATTCTTTAGATGTTCTATACCATCGAGTAAGCGGTTTTACAGTACAGCTCATCCATGTAAATAAGGGACTATATTTGCAAAGAAAAATAGAAATTCTACCTTGCATTTCAATTTATTTTTGTGGTCTTCTCTACCAAACGGTGTCAGGTTTCACGGAAACTGGGAGATAAAATGTCTCTAACCATTATCTTTCTGTTTTCCAAGGCTATGCCTAGTTGTTTTACGGTCAGTACAAGAAGGATGTGTGTAGATTATGTAAACAATAATGCTGAAAATTGTCTACATGTGTGCAGCAACGGTTTACGGCAGCAGTTTCCAAAATGAATACAAGTTATCATATAGTTATCATATGTAGATAAATGTTTGTAATTTCAGCGATGTATACGCGCTAGGTTCTAACGCATTTCTGCTATTCTTACCGCCTCTCAGTATTACTGTATTTCCCCTATTTATTTTTACCATAGATTTGTAGTTCGGTATTTTGCATGCTATTTAAGCAGAATTTCTATTCCAATTAACAAAAAAATAATTTACTTGAGTTTTGGAGGCTATATATCTGATCGTCTGCGTCCAATGTCAATCAGTCAGTGAAGATCCAGCGGTCAAGACATCGATCCCATTCCCCCATAGTGAGCATATGCGTATGGGCGATCAAGCCAATATATATCCTAAATCTATGGTTCCAACTAAAAATAGAGGCACGCTCTATCTATCTCTCTAGTTAGCTGTTGGAGAGCACAATCCTTTGCACAAAATGGCCGCGCATATACGCAATTCTAGACACAACCCGAATATAAGCGTAGCCGTGAGCGGCCACGCAAAAACTCTCTGTCACCAGGGTAAGCTAAGCATCTCGCTCACATAGAACAATGGAGGTAGCGCGGAGATCTCTGTAACTCAATTCACCTTTCCGGTTTTAACTATATGCCCCGCCCATCCCTAGCTAAGCTCCACCCACACCTCGCTCGTGTTGGGATCGATCGACCTCGGAACTCTCTGACTATTAATTTCCAGGAAACTATGGAGGTAAGCTATTGAATATTTTGGAACTAATTTGACTGGGCGCTGTTGCTGTCTATCGCAGCAACAGCGTCCAGTGAAATTAGTTTCAAAATATTCAACAGCATGTTTAGTAAATAGTAGAGACATAGGATTCTTACAACGTGTCGGTCTATTAAGAGTTAAAGACGGGCCAAATAGAATCATCTGTGACGTACTGACTATTACGTCATCCTACACGCCACGTAGCTGATTATGACGTCATATGACGTCAGATTGAAAGATGGATACTCTGGAAAGGTGAATCGTTACAGAGTATAATATAGCAACATCTTTTTCCATCGCATTATACAGAGTCCTGTCAGTCAGAGTACAGTTCGAATATCGATTCATAGAAACGCTCAGAGCACATTCTTAGTATGTAGAAAAGTCAATCTATTTGTTCAATAAGACAACTAATTCAGAGAGATCCTAAGGGATAGATATGACAATGTTGCACACTTGTCACAAGTGCATACCCCGGCAAGGTCACTTGGGAACTGTTCTATAGCTTTAGATGACATAAAAAAACTGTTGTCAACAATTTCGAAGCCAAAGTCCTGTGGATACAACATTTCTGGGTTATCATCCAGACAATGGATTTGAAGATACGCGTGATAGAAAGATCTTAATATATGTCCTTTTACGCATCTACTTGTCGGAGGCAGTGAATCGAGTGACAGACTCTTCCCGTGGTGGTATAGCCAGAACCAGATTTAATCTAATGTCCTACAGGAGGAGCCCTTCCTTCTTCAGCAACTGCACCAAGTATTCCTCTGCTACGGCCATGCTGTCATCAATGAGAGGCATACAGGGTGACATTCCGAAGTCTTCAAGAACTAACAGGTTTACAACTGAACGATGCTTTTTTGGTTTCGAACTTACTTGTATAATCAGCACCAGACATGGCATGGGTGGCTGGCAGAAAAGAAAACATGTCAGGACCCAGCTTTTCAGCAATGACATGGCAGCAACAGTGCCCAGTCAAATTAGTTTCAAAATATTCAACAGCATAAGTTACACAGTTCGTAAAACAACGCTTAGTTCATCATCAATTATGCGTTCGTGGGGACCTTATCTATATCATTCATGCCGTAACGGGAAAAGTCCATTGACGTAATTCTTGTATAAGAGTCGTGTGTTGCGTTTCAACTGCCTTAATAGAAGAGTTCTCTGGTTACCCTTGTTTACGGTAACCTAACCGTATAAAGGGCAACCCGGCCAAAATAACGTATGCAGTGGCCGCGAGGAAGACTGGCCAAGAGAAATCTATTTTTTAAGTTTTACCACTGGAATGACAATGCTCAATAACAAAGCCAGCCATTCCAGTGGTAAATTAAAACGTTTTGTCTTGGCCTACAAATTGACACTGATTAAACACAAAATTGTATTAACCTTTTAATGGCCAAGCCAGCCAAAACAGTCTCTATTGCGATCTTGCGAAATACCCATCTGAAGGATACATGAAACGTATTTTTGTAAATTCACGTGGTAAATTTACAAAAATCGCATTCTCTTGGCTTGCAAATGGACATTCATTGAACAAAACTTTCAATCTTATGGAAACATGTTGGTCATTAAAGAAATGGTTAGTTGATAGGCCTATAAGCCGCATTATGAGCGCTTTCAGGCGCTGTTGACACAAGTGTAGTTAAAGAAGGTGGCCGCCTGATTGTTCACGCACGGGTGCTTTAAACCGATTTGCCTGTAGGCTAAGGGAGGGGACCATTCTGGTTATACCCCGCCTATTTTTCGTTAAACTCTGCCCACTTTTTTTCACGTGCTCGACTCGATTCATATATACTTGGCACTTTGAATTACCAGAATCTCGATTTCAAGAAAACTATACAGGTAAGATGTTGAATATGTTGAAACTAATTTGACTGGGTGATGTTGCTGCCTATGGCAGCGATAGCTCCCACTCAAATTAGTTTCAAAATATTCAAACGAATTGATATTAAATTGCAAATTCATCAAGACACAGTTCGTAGGCTTCGCGACAGAGAGTTCTGTGTCATTTTGATTGCTGCGTCAGCTAATATGTGACTTAATGGGCCTTTCCATTTTTAGCCATGCTCCGCCCATCTCAAGCTAAGCTCCACCCACACTTCACCGTGTTGGGATTGATCGATCCCCCAACGACATAACTATCAATTTCCGGAAAACTACCGGAAAGCGGTTGAATATTTTGTAACTAATTTGACTTGGTGCTGTTGCTGCCTATGGCAGCAACAGCGCCAAGTCAAATTAGTTCAACAGAATATTTATTAAATTGTGAAGACATACAATTTGTACAACAACGCATAGTCCGTCTTCAAATACTTATCTACGTCATTCATGACATCATTCGTTATGATGTCATTCTACACATCACGTGGTTGATTATGACGCCATATGATGAGTTGATACACGGGAAAGGTGAATTGACCATGACGCCATGCATATAGGCTACTTGAGTGACATATCGGAACTCTCCGTGGAGACATCCGATCTGTCACTCAAGTATATGACATCATCATCAAATACGTCACCTATTAGCATACGTCACAAGTCACAAAGTCCGTAGGCAGTGGCAGCTCTAAGTTAGATTAGTTTCAAAATATTAACTCCCTACCTGCATAGTTACCTTGAAATTGAGATTTTATGAAATCATGGTTGAAAGTGTTAAAATTGATCCAAATATCCGTACAAAGTGGGTGGGGCTTAGCTAGAAATGGGCGGAGCGTAGCTGGAAATCGATACCTCAGTTATTTGCCCTTCTCTATAGAATCTCTGAATCTCAATTTCCAGAAAGCTAAACAGGCAAGCTGCTGAACATTTTAAAACTAATTTGGCTGGATGCTGTTGCTGTCTATGGCAGCAACAGCGCCCAGTCAAATTTGTTTCAAAATATTCAACAGCATGATTTTTTTAAATATTAAAGAGATACAAACGACGCTTAGTCATCAAGTAAGCGTTCGTGATGAAGTTGGGCACGCCATTCATGGTGTAATTGATTATGACATCATCATACACGTTACGTAGTAGATTATGGCGGCATATGATTGGATAAACTGGAATCCTCCATTGCCGATTTATGCAAATATGTCTGCTAATTTGTGCAGGCAATAGCCTAATATATTTGAACGTAAGTTCTCAATGACGACGAGACCACCAATAACGACACTCGCGACGCTTTGCATGATTCGATAATAATACTATTCCAAAGGGAAAGGGTTAAGGGGCTTGTAAGGGTTATGTTGCCAGGCCTAATTACGATATAAGTTATCTACCCCTGATTCCATAAATAGCTGAAAACTCCGATAATGGTACAATTACTGTAATATCATACAATTTTATCAGATCTCTTGGTATTGCACTGCAACACATATTTGTGTACATACACAAAGAATGTGTATGTGAATGTGAACAAAGAATGGCTTACGCACGTACTCACGCACATACACACGCGGATACTTACGTACGTATGTATGGACTTAGACGTCTTGATATGTTAGTTACCCATATGATTGCAGAATGCGAGACAATGTTTGCATTAGGGTCCGCCCCAGGGTGGGTGGCGCAGGGTGGTTGTGTGGGGGCAGAACGTCAAAGTTGGCGAAAGCGTGGGTATTTGCGATGGTGTGCCATCGACTAGGTATTCTAGTTTATATTATCAATGACCTTGTCTTTGGCCCTTAAATCGGTACATTTCTTCGGGACGCCAACCTCTCGCACAAATTTGATGCGGATCCTTTCGATAGATCCCGAGTCGGGAATACGCGGGCACGCACGCGCGCGGAAATACTATTCCAAAGGGAAGTGTACTCGTGTATGCTTTATGTTGTCAGGCCTAGACGTGCTTCAAGTTATCTACCCTGATTTATGTCTAGTACTACACGTATTTAGATATACCATCATTCATACGTACGCACGCGCACAGGCACACGCGCACGCCCATACGCACACGCCCACATACATACATACGCGATGTATGTATATACACCGTAATCGCACCTCTTTTCTTTTAGTTTTACAGCACAGTCACTCAGTCAGGGTAAGAGACTGATACTTATATAACAAAACCTATCGATAACGTGCATTGCATCTATGAGGCATCATAGCGGTCACTAAACGCTCGTTTCACCCATCTTGCGCCAACTTAAAGCTGCATATTCACAGTAAGATTTCTGAAAATAAAAATGTTTAAATTATACACTTTTAGAGGCTTAAATTATGTGCCTTTGTGTAATGAAACGAAATAAATCTTAACATATGATGATCCCATTCCATATAAATTAATTAAAAATTTTAAATTGCGAAGTTGAAATAGTTGAAATGAAGGTCCGTTTCATTACACATAGGCACATAATTTAAGCTTATAGAAATATGCACTTTTAACAATTTTATTTTCAATTATTCTGGTGCAAATATGCACCTTTAAGCATCTAATGGTAAACTGACCAAAGCAGTCTCTTCAGTTGTGTTGAGGAATGTCCATTTGCAGACCAAGAAAAGACTTTTTTTAATTTACCACGAGCCAGCCATTCCAGTGATAAACTTTCAAAAATAGTCTCCTTTTGGCCTGCAAATGGCTACTGATTATGCACAAATTTGAATTTTCTTGACCATATAATGTTCAAACAACCTTCATTTACAGGACAACTGAAGGACTTTTTTGGTAAATTCCATTGGAAAATTTTTTAAAATTTTCTTTTCTTGGCCTGCAAATGGATTGCAGGCAATGAGCAACACTTTCCTCTTTTTGGGGCGATGTGGAAATGGTGGTTCGTTAAATCTTAGGACAACAAGTTTTACGGTAAATTCTTTATGAAATATGGAATATTCTGTCGATTATTTTGGAACTAATTTGACTGGGAATTGTTGGCAACAGTTCCAAGAGTACAGCTGTTTGATAACTAAGACACTGGAATTTCAATCGTTAAAGGGTTAGACTAGACGACCATCATCGTTTGGTCCCAAAAGTCAGTTGACTACCAATGCACGTCTGACTGTATGCTGCTGCTGGTGCTGCTGGTGCTGCTGCTACTGTTACCGCTGCCTCTACTGCTGTTGCCGCTGCTACTGCTACTGCTACTACTAGCTGCATGATTCACGAACTCAACATGCCACCTGGGGATCTAGGTAAAGAAATATAAGGTACCTGTAATATGTGTATGTTTTTCTAAGATATCAATAGTATAATAATTTCATTATCTCCAGAGGTCTCTTATCGCACCTGAATAAACAAATACATGCGGTGTTGGCCTACCCGATGTTCTGCAACAATACAGGTATACGGTGGTTGTTTGAGGTTGAATAGCCCTATAGAGAGGGTGGAGTGCTTCGAGGGAGGTTGTTAGGATATATATGGAGATTTTAAAATATACAGAATCTATAGCTTAGGGCGGTAGATTTACTCACCCCACCCCACCCCACCATCGTCATCTGCGGGCGAGCACGGTATCAGAGGGTGCTATTCGGCATATTACATAAACAGTTTACGCTTTTTACATGAAATGTCGAATTTCAAAACTCATTTTCAATATTAGAAATATACTAATTTGACTCGAAACTGTTGTTGCTTATGGCAGAAACAGTTTGGATTAGTTTTAAAATATGCATTTGCATAACCCCAATTTCAAGGCAAGTAGGCCTATAGGCCTGCAGTTAATGTGCTAAATTTTGTTTTAATAATTGAACTGGGCGCTGTTGCTGTGTCATAACATTCAGCATAATGTTTATTATAGCGAACGAAGTGAGCGTATATAAATAACATGTACGTACGTGTAATGAGGAAAAATCAACAGAAAATGAGACAGGGAACCAGGCTAAAATACATACACCATACGAATGAGAAAGCTTCGTTTCCAGTCGCGAGCTTTTTTGCTTCCGGTTTCGGCTTATGATATAGCTGTTGTGGTTTCTTCATGGGCCCCCGTTGAATTATGGGATATGGTTCTGCATTATGCGTATGTTCCCCTAGTTATTTTAGGGCAACCTACTGCGTATTTTCAATGTCCAAAATGTGTGTGATATTGTTATCACGAAATAGCGTACATTCACTTCAGAATGTAAAACGGTTAAATCGTCTGATGCAGACCAGATATAAGCTTTATTTATTTATTCGTATTTATACCCATAAATAGGAATAAATAAATAAAGCTTATAAATGCAATATGAGGTTTGGTCGACTGTCTCGTATTATTTTTAACACTTTATGGCCGTGGCAAGTCGTTGTTGTCAATGTGGTATGTATTTAGCGCATATAGCAGGAAATTTAAGGACAGGTACCACGCCATTCACACCCGGATGGAACGTACATTCATGCATTTACTAGCAGGCACGCATTAATTCCCGTTTTTGTAGCTTATGTCTGGATAAACGCGGTCTAAAAAGTCTAGCGGACGACATTTCATTATGACGTTATAGTTACTATGCACTTGTTTGTATTTCCCCCAAATAGCGAGGAGCACCGCGACACGTCGGTACACATTTTATACGGTCATTGGACTGGCACCACTATTTAATGGTGTCGCAGCAGGCATATGACGTGGTTTCAACGTTGACTCCACGTTGAAACACCGTAATGTGCCTGCTGGGGTAGGCCCGGTAAAAGATGCAATAATGCTGGTGAATATCACTGACAATGGGCAGACGCATTGTTGTGAATATCGTGGACTGGATTTACCAGAATGCCCTCCAAGCTAGATTAAAAATTAGCTTCAAATGTACTATACATGGGCATACGTATTTAGGACATTTCGACCCTATACAAATTCGTGCCATTTATTTAAGCAATAAATGGTGTCTGCGTTCGTTTATAGGCAATGCCTATTTTCATGTTATTGTATATTGGCCAAAGATACAATTCAGACACTTTCTTAATGGACTTTTCGAGTTTCGTGACGTCATTTTGATTGTGACGTCAGCTAACTAGTGACGTACGTGATTATGACGCCAGATACTTGAGTAATAACTCAGATCCACCCATTGTTTGTTACTTTACATACTGATACCAGACCTAATATATTTCTCATCCCTTTCTCATCTCACTTTGGAGTGGCGGGTTGATCAGTGCAACCATACTCTCCACTTTTCTGTAACTTGTTTTGATGCTTGTTTTCTTTCTTCGTCTTTTGATTTCCAAAATAACGGTTTGTCACTGTGTTTGACTCGGCAACATTCATTCTTTTCCAACGCGATTCTTTACTATCCTTACAATGATGATGATGATGATGATGATGATGATGATGATGATCATAAGATGGAGAATTAAAATCCCCCTTTTTAATTTTCAAACGGTATTGCGAAAAGGTATGGTGATTGAGTGACATAATTCCTCAATCGGCTTTAGCAGAAATTCTGCTGCTTTCATACTTCATGAAAAGAATAAAAAAATAAATAAGTATTCCTAAATGAATCTTGGATAATCAATCAGCAAAGCGTATTTGTCCCATAGAGTTGAAGATGGACCTTTCCAGTTTATCCATCCATCACATGACGTCATAATCAGCCACGTGGCGTGTATGATAACGTCATAATCAATGCCACCATGAATGACGTAGATAAGTACGTCACGAACACTGAAGACGGCCTAAGCGTTGTTGTACGAATTGTATGTTTTTAGTATTTAATAAACATTCTGTGGAATATTTTGAAACTAATTTGACTTGGCGCTTTTGCTGCCATAGACAGCAACAGCACCCAGTCAGATTAGTTTCAAAATATTTAACAGCTTACCCGCCCTGTATAGTTTTCTGGAAATTGATAGTCAGGGGGTTCAGAGATCGCGAGATCCCAACACGAGCGAGTGTGTGGGTGGAGCTTAGCTAAAGATGGGCGGGGAATAGCTAAAACTGGAAAGGTCCACTTTCTTTTTCCTTATCTCCAATTTCTGCCAATAACATCAAGTTATCTCCCTTAGTATCAATGGCATTTAAAGCGTCACTGACTACCCAGAGAGGAATAATTTCGCACATTTACCCATCATATATGCTGTGTGTGCTGGCAATAATAATAACCGGGAGACAGTGTTCGAAAATCAATGAAGACGCAGACCATATACATATTTACACATCTTTGATACGTGTCTCGTGTCTATAGACACGGCCACATGCAGTCCTCATTGTCCCCGATATTCGATTTTCGACTCTGGCTGGGATGGGATGGGATGGGATGGTCACTTTTCCTTTCTTTCGTACAAGTTTTTAAATAGAAGTTTCCGCCATTGGAGTAGTCGGGTTTTATGTACGAAACATGTCTATGGCAATATCGAGACGCATTCAGCACTGGTAGTTATTCTGATTAAGAATGTGAAAAATAAACAATACACAATCACCTCAGTGCAAGTAGGATGACTTAGAGGTGAATTAGGCTTATTACTCATATCTTGATATTGCACGCACCTACACACGCACGTATTCACGCACGCACGTTTGCATATATACACGCACGCACTCACTCACGCACACGTTGTCACCACACCCTCCCCCACACACACAAACACATACATACAAACACACACGCAATCACGCACGCAGGCACACGCGTACGTACGCACGCACGCACGCATACGCACACGCACAAGCAAACGCTCACGCGCGCGCTAACACGAACGACCCACCCCACCCCTCCCACACACACACGCACTCACACAAACACACGTATATACATACGAAAAAGCATGCGCATACGCGCAACCGCAAACATAAACGCACACACACGCACGCACGCACGCACGCACGTGTACGCATGTAGGCACGCAGCCACACATACTGATGGGCGAATAGGGATGGAAAGCATGCCGGCCAAACGAACTGGCGGACGGGTGTACTCATTCCTCTTTGTACACGTGCCTATGCGCATGCGAGGGCGCGTTTGCTTGCCCGGACGTGAGATCTTCATTATAAACATCATCAGTATTGAACATTAAGAGTTGCATTTCTACATGTAGGTCCCACTGCACGCATACCTGGCACCTGAGTACTTTACATAAATCACTAACCGACCATCGTCCAGCCCGTCTGTTTAGCAAATGACCATCAGCTGTCCGTGTAGGTGAGGAGCCAAATGGTCATCTTTACCGACATTACCCGAACATCGTGCAACCATAAAGCTTATTTACCGCACAAGCTATCCCGTGGGATATTGGCGATATCTATTCCAAGTTTAGTTTTAAAAACCGGTTTATTGTTCTGAAAACAATTTGACTGGAAGTAGTTGCTGCCTAAGGCAGCAACTACTTCCAGTCGAATAGTTTTCAAAATAATAGGTAAGCTTCCTGTATAGTATCGAAACTCCTTTAAATCCGTATTTCTAGAAACATAGCATAAAACAGATGCAAGGAAAATCGATGTGCATATTTCATCGTTTTGTTCCACTCATTGATTATAAACAGGAGAGAAACGTGTGCTTGAACTGCGCGTTTGATGGGACATATTCGAAGCATACATTTATTTATTAAGACAGCTATTGGTATTTGTTTTACAAACAACTGACCAGCGATAGCGGATAATTGCCATCATATATCCGCTATGGTCACCCTAATAAAGCGAAGATGAAAAATTATTTTAAAAACAGCTTGCTTTAATTATTCGTCCATTAAGATGCCTGTAAAATGAAGTGCAAAAATATCCATGATTAAATACCTTTATGGGAGATGCAAGACTGCAATATGTGATGGTAAATATACACCACCCTTCCCACCCTCCTCGCCCATCCCTGCAATCACCAAACCCATGCACATCTGCACCCTTATAGCTACGTGCATACGTGTCGCACCCTTATAAGTACGTGTATGCGTGTCGGGAATGGAACGTATGTAGCGAAACTTTTCAAACAATAAGCGGTTTGCTGGATTTTCTTGTTTAGTATTATTTTTAGGCCATATTCAGCAAATAAAAATGCAATATTTATCTTTGCTTGAAGTAATTGAAGTAGCTAAAACACTCTTTTTGATTGGCTTAGAGGAGTTCAAGATTCAAGATTCAAGATTCAAGATTATTTATTTTCGTATTTAGTCGTCATTATCAAAAATTACGACAGGCAGTCCACCAACGGCAAGCCTATGAAGTGGTGGACTCCTAATATATAAAAATTAATTGTAAAATATAGTATGACATATAATATGATGCAACATAAACAGATATATATTACGTGAGATTATATGAACAGTAGGTGTATACATGTAGGATACAAACAGTAAAGAGGACAATTACATTCAAGACCATAAAGGGATGGAAGGTGGGAGATAGATGAGGATGGGGGGAGGGCGAGCTCATCTATTATATATTATTATTATTATTATTATTATTATTATTATTATTATTATTATTATTATTATTATTATTATTATTATTACTCCTATACAGTTTTTCATTTGAGGTTTTATTCCGGTCAACAGGTGCCTTGTTATAGTTAGACTACAGCACAGCTCATAATAGAATTAATAATGCTAAAAGAAGTTGGCATGCTTCCAGATCAAGACAGTAAGTTAACATGTTAATTAGTAAGACGTGTTCCGCCGCTGAACACTCCGAGCACAATCGGATTGGAAGGAACGGCTACTTTGGGAGGAATGTCTTCCATCACTATGATCAGAATGCCGAACAGGACACCTCAACTCCCTTTGGAAGTATACCATGTCGTTCCAGCGCTGTGCTGTGTAACGGCCATGGTGGTGGTAGTTAGTGTTGTGGTTTCTAGTAGTTGTCAATAATTATGCTTTTGATGAATTTTTTGGATGATTTTAACCTGAGAATTTGTGACGTATGTCTGTATCTGTATTATTCCAAAATTGTATTGCTTGGTAGGATGGTGTTCGTGTATCTGCCTCTGTTCGGTGGTATGTGACATGTAGGTTGGAACTTGTTCTTGTGCTATGAGTATGTATGCTGCATTTATTGAAAAAAGATTGGATAGAGATGAGGGTAGGTTGCCATTATGGTACTCCTTTAGAAATGCCTATAATTGGGCCCTTCCAATGTCTTCGAGTTTTAGAATTTTGTTTCTTTTAAAGGTATCTTGTCCCCCTGCTGTTTGCGAAAATAGTTTGATAGATTGCTTTTGTAGTGATTGTAGGTGTTTTAGTTTAGTTTGATATGTATTGCTCCAGATAGCATTGCAGTAGGTTATGCGTGCACATATCACTGTGCTTTACAGAGTTTTTAGGATATGAGATGGAAGACATGATTTGAGTCTGAGCATAACACCAATAGTCCTTGTTACCTTGAATGTGATTATCTCTATGTGCTTCTCCTAGGTTAATTGTGTGTCCAAATAGACACCTAGAAATTTAACATACTGAACCTCCTGTATTTCTTGATTGTCTATGCAAAGTTTTCGGAGAGCATCTTCTTCTGGTCGGCTAGATCTTGTAAATAGTATAAAATTAGTTTTGTTAACATTTAAAGATAATTGATTAATTTTGAACCAATTTATAATTTTTCCATTTCATTATTCACATTTTTGTTTAGAGTATTTATATCCTTATGTCTACCAAAGACACTGGTATCATCTGAAAAAGTATTAATGAAAGTTGGGTAGTGGCATTGGGTAAATCATGTATAGTAAGAACAGCAGGGGGTCCAAGGATTGAACCCTGAGGTTCACCGCATACTAATCTTTTGTTTCCTGAAATAGCACCATGTAAAACACCCCCCTCGAACACGTCCCTTTCGGCTACTCCATATATGAACAATTAGGCCCCACACGCAGGTGCCCTCTCTATGCCAATGAAAAACTGTGTCTATCGCATGCGCCATTGATTTAGATGGAGAACACGTGACAGAGCTTGGCCAATAGCAAAAAAGTACAGAATAATCGAAAGGCCATTCTTTAAAAAACCCAATACAACATGGCAGCTATGATCCGCTTTACTACTTCTATCTACAAGATATTAGAAAAGGCTAAAAGAAATGCCTCTTTTCATTGTTTCCTGATGCGAATTGAGGAAATGGCGAGGTATATCAGAAAGGTGCATGCCTTTGGCTCATTAATATGCTGTTGCTGCTGCTATTGCTACTTTTACTACAACAACAACAACAACAACAACTACTACTACTACTACTACTACTACTACTACTACTACTACTACTACTACTACATCTACTACTCGTACTGCTGCTATTGCTGCTGCGGCTACTGCTACAACTACTACTACTACTACTACTACTACTACTACTACTACTACTACTACTACTACTACTACTACTACTACTACTACTACTACTACTACTACTACTACTACTACTACTACTACTACTACATCTAGTACTACTACTACTACTACTACTACTACTACTACTACTACTACTACTACTACTACTACTACTACTACTACTACTACATCTAGTACTACTACTACTACTACTACTACTACTACTACTACTACTACTACTACTACTACTACTACTACTACTACTACTATTAAAGCACATAGGCTAAGATATCTTTAATTAAACTGTCATTAGTACTAGTACAGAGAGACCTTCACTCTAGATCGCTATTTGTCAGATCTACCAGATGATAGGCAGCTGACAATGAAAACGAGCGACAGCTGTCAATCAAGTATTTACATGCACATACCCATAAAAACGATGGGTCTGATTTGCTGAAGTGATGGACATGCACAATTATTGCCAATATTCACTGTTGGCGAAAGCAATAGACATGCGATTTGATTGGTCAAAGTGATAGACAGTTATAAATTATAGATAGCTGTTATCAATATTGATTATTGGTGAAAGCGATAGACATGTTATTTGATTGATTAAAATGATGGATGTGCATAAATTATAGCCAATATTGATTATTGGCGAAAGCGATAGATGCATGATTTGTTTGGTAAAAGCTATAGATGTGCATAATGGTTTGAATGGCCAAAGTGATAAATGCAGATAAATTATGGCCAATATTCATTTTAGCCACATCAAAAGATGCACAAATTGTTAGAGGCATCCATGAGTGGTCTTTTGCTGACATTTAGTACACACCTGTCTTAAAATCTTCGATATAATATAGACTTTATTAACCAATAGCGTATGTGTAAATTTACCTTTTGAATATGGAGCCATACTGAGGATGGCCTGTTTACATTTGAGGAGAAGATAAACTATAATCATTAATGGCTAAGAAGGATGTAATGTTCGATATCAACACGTCTGGAGATTCTTAGTGAAGGCCAGACCAACAGATAGAAAAGAAATTATAAAACACTGATTCATCAATGATTGATGCCATTTCTGAGTATTGTTTGAATCTTATCCATCGAAATATAAAGATCTTGAAGAATGCCAGAAACTTGTTAAACACATGAGTCCTAGGGTGATTAAACTAAAAGAGTGTATCCATTCTTAAAACTGAGATTTTACAGAAAGATCGTGGTCTACATTTGTTGTTACTAGCTGTTCAATGAACCATCACCACTTTAATCGGAAAACTACTTGGAAGAGAGTAGGCAATGGAATATGCTTAGAAGATGGCTATTGTCCCAAACAAACTAGCAGATAACCTGCAGGAGTAATCCAAAGTGGACGTGTTAACTATGAATCATCATTTGAGAAAAGCAGTAGACCTCGATGATGAAATCAGACCATTCTCACTCAAAGCGATATACATCCTTCGCCGAAGACAGATTTTTATTCGCTGATAATGATACTGATAAATTTATTACACACATACTTTGTACAAAGTATATGGGGGTTATATAAAAAATGTCCTCACTAATCTGTGAACTGACATCAACATTTTTATAAACATTATTATTAACATAATAACTGCAAATATTGTAGAAATTCAGAATATATTATGAACAGTCTAGATATTCTATAAGTAGAAGATCGTAGAGACTAGACTTTTCGAGAGGTCCTGCACCAAATTCTCAGACTGTGAATACTGAGCACATTCCTCACCCATACCTAAACCTGCAGGTGTTATCATTCATCAGATGAGTTAAGGGGCAGTGCACCTACTTCCTAGAAAAGCTCACACTAAAGGCGATGCCTTGTTAAATATTCTACAAAGGTCTGAACAAATTACAGTTGATGAAAGCAATCAGATTGTGATACAGGGTCACTTTCTACCTGAAAAACAATATCATGGATCTAATGTCGAGAGTTGTCACTCTGGAAACAATCAGTGAAAAATATCCATCTTCAAAAGAGTGATCTGAAGCAGAAACTGCTTTCTTTAAGGTCCTGGATTCGATAAATATCCCAAGACAAGTTGTTGGAAATGGGCACAGATAATATGAGATCCTGGAGATTTCTGAAAGGGAGAAATCTCCTACCGACTTGTGCATTCCTAAAAGAATTGCTACATAATATTCCTCATATTATAAATGATATTTGGTTTTTTTTGTGTTTTGGGTTCAAAGCGTTAACACTGGTATATACAAATAACAAATATGACATTATTTCAGAAAAAACACTGTGATGTTCTCATCAATAAACCGGTTATGCCTGTAGCACAACAGCAGAGCACCATAATGTCATTTATACCAAGCCAGATGTATGGACAAGCTGATTCACGTCCATGCTATTTTTTTGTGGGTCTAATGCATCTATAAGTTGTTGATAATCCCAAGTTCAAAGTACTAATTGAGCACTCGATTCATGATAACTTCACATGCTAAGGCAGCAGCTAAAATGCAAAGTCACAGCTGTCAAGAGCTAAGAATGTAACAATCAAACTGGGAAATGAAGAGCTTTCTTGGAATAACTGCTCATTATATTCTGGACTGGACATTGCTGTCGGTTGTTCTCTCATGTAAGCATTTTAAAGGTAAACACTTAGCTATGTCTATGTCACAGGAATATGAGGAGGTTATCAGCCATTTCGAGGTTGTCAATACGATTTCAAATATCATAAGTGATAATGTCTCAAATATGGTTAAAGCTGTCCATTCACTGGGAAGTAGCCCATGCAGTGATACAAACAGGGATGATGAGACTGAGACTTATGAGGTAATTGAGGTTGGTAATAACAGTGATGATATATCAGTTAGTGACAATGATTCTCAGTTTGATTATCTTCCAGGTCATGATGGTTGTTTTGCCCATACACGCCAACTTGTAGTTAAAGATGAATTTAGAGAGACTGCATCTGTTTCAAAGGTACTAGCAAAGGGTGGCAACCATTATTTCACCTGTGCAAAAGTCTACACATGTCACTGATATTTTAGGGTAACCAGCTTTACAGACAGCTAATGTAACACAGTGGAACTCGCAGGTTAAAATTGTCAGATCCATTCTAAAAGTGTCTGACGGAAAACTTTCTCAGTTAATGGACCTTTCCAGTGTATCCATCCATCATGTGATGTAATATGACGTCATAATTAACTAAGAAACGTGTATGATGACGTCATAATTAAGCCTGGTATGAATGACTCGATTTAGTCCGTCTTTAATGCTTAATAGTCTAACACGTTGTACGAATTGGATATCTTTACCATTTAATGACCATTCTGTCGAATATTTTGAAACTAATTTGACTGGGCGCTACACCAGTCAAATTAGTTTCAGAATATTTAACAGCTTCCCTGTATAGATTTCTGGAAATAGCTAGTCATGGAGTTCAGGGATCGATCAATCCCAACACGAGTGAGGTGTGTGTGGAGCTTAGCTAGAAATGGGCGAGGCATTGCCAAAATTGGAATGGTCCATTGTAACATAGCTCACAGCATATTATCGCAATATAGTTGGGGACCAAATGAGGAGGCATCTGATTTTGTTCTAGTTTTGTAGTACCATGCATGCATGGTCTGAAGTCACAACTTCAGCACATGAGCTCTAAATACAATAACAAAACTGCTAAGTGCTTTAAAGGTTTCGGTGCCAAAAAGGTTATCACATTATGATGGTCATGAACATTGTATCATAGCTGTGGATCTTCATCCACGTTTTGAGTTTGCTTGGTGTCAGGGTACCGAGTTGCTGGATAATAACATTAACACAAAAGGCATCAGAGATCTTATGTAAGCCACATCTTTCAAGAGTGGACCAGCGTCTCCACCTGAAAGAGATGTAAGTTTCTTAGTTTTATGAACATTCCATGTGCCAGCACAATTAATGTCCATGGCTCACCTGACGCAGAAATTGGCGAATACCTTTCACAGGCATATGCCGATGATGATTGTGACCCTTTACAATACTGAAATGGTCACCAATATGTGTTTCCCACACTTGCTAAATTAGCTCAACATTATCCTGGAATAACTGCTTCATCAGCCCAAGTGGAGCGCCTCTTCAGTATCAGAGGAAAGATCCATCGTCCTGGGAGAACGCTCCTTGAATGACACACTATTTCAAAAACGTCTCTTCATTAAGTACAATGCTGATGTTCTTTAAAACTTATAATTGTCTAATAATGTCTACAAGCTACGTTTATATATTGAAAAAACCAATTTAACTAGCATCAATAATTGTCAGGCAAATGGTTTTCAAAGCAATTAGCAGATTTCCTATATTATTTTATAAATAATTTACATTGACTGTTGAAAACACATTGCATCAGGACTATTAATTTCATTTCACTAAATACTATTTTAATATTTTGATAAATATGTCATTAAAACTTTAATATTTATATTCACCAAAGGGAGATAACTCATTATAATAATAAAATTAATACATCTGTATAACTTAATTTCTTTACCTACTACCGTGGCTCCTTCATTAAACATTCTACAGATCACACGTATATAAAAAAAATGGGCAATTTGAATTAATTCCTTTTCAAAGGAATTGTAATTGTAATTAATTCATTTTGTATTTATGAAAAATTGGAATTAGAATTGGAATTGATTGATGAAAAGCAAGTGAAATTCAATTGGAAGCAATTCCTTTCAATTAGGACTCTCCGCACCCCTCTCGCTTTCTCTTAATCTCCCCTACCCCTCCTATTCCTCTCTCTCTCTCTCTCTCTCTCTCTCTCTCTCCCGATCTCTCTCTCTCTATATATATATATATATCTCTCTCTCTCTCTCCCCCGACCGCAATATGATTATACATGCCAAATTTGGTATTTCCACCCTCTTCCAAGTCATGGCCACAATGTATCTTAAACCCTTTCATGGCGAAGCTGGCCCATACCGGACTCTGCAGTGGTCTTGACTATCCTCTCTCCCTCTCTCTCTCTCTTCACCCCCCCTCTCTCTCTCTCTATCTCTCTCTCTCTCTCTCTCTCTCTCTCTCTCTCTCTCTCTCTGGCTGCAATATGATTGTACATGCCAAATTTGGTATTTTCACCCTCTTCCAAGTCATGGCCACAATGTGTATTCAATCTTAAGCCCTTTCATGGCGAAGCTGGCCCATACCGGACTCTGCAGTGGTCTTGAATAGTCTTCCCTTAGCCTGCAAATCGATTTTTGAAGAACGAAGTTCGGCAGCTAATGTATGAAAATAACAAATATATTCCATAAATTTGCGAGTGTCATAAACGTATTAATCTCTTCAATCTGTACATATATAAATGATGTCGATAGCATTACGACTGATAGAGATATCACCATCCAAATGCATGCACTCATGTCTTCAGAGTGTCGTTATCATGGTTCTTGTCGGATGGGATTCAACCTATGACGTCATAGGTTTAATTAGATCACAGAAAATCATAGTAATATAGCATTTTAACACCATTTTAATCGGATTTATATATAAATGTCGCAAGAAATTTTCACACAGAAGCATAAATATGGGGTCTACGATAGAACAGCGTGTTTTACGCAAGCGATGGTGACCCTTCTTGTGTTCCCCTTTAAGGCCCCCCCACCCCCCTTCATAATTATGTGACATGTGAGAGCCAATCAAAAAGCATGTCTATGCCCCCATCCCTGTATCGGATTAGTGTCGGTAATGATCAATACACAAGAAAGCCAGTTTTAATTATTGATTTTTTTGTTTGGGATTTTCGATATTTAGACATTATTTTCAATTGGCACAGTGGCCTTCTACTATTTTTCTAAGATATGAAACACTGTATAAAAATAGCTATTTTTGTTTTTTCCTCTTCACTTCATGGAAATCCAGTAAACCTGTTTATATATCCAAAAGGTTTATCTCTTGCTACAGTTACACAGTAACATTACAAATATTAGAATAAATATAAGATCCATTACTTCTAGTACTAGTACTAAAAATATGATAAGTATTATGAAAACACCCATCACTACTAGTACAGAGAGATGTTCACTCTAGCTCGCTCTGTGTAAGACTGAGCTGGTGAAAACATAGTCTACTATTGGTATCAACCCACCTGCCAATCAAAACAGCCTGTTGTCGATTAGCCATGCAGCGATGCATGCACAACATGATTGGCTGTGCGATAGATGCACAATTATTAATTAGGGCTGTAGCAATAATCTTGCATAAATTAGAAGCATGCACGTCAATCAAACTATCAATTACCCAGGCAGCGATGGATGCACAATTTGAATTGCTGAGCGATTGACTCACAATTATCGATTAGGTCTGTAGTGATAGATGTACATACATTATCGATTACCAATACTATAGCGATAGGCGCACAATCTGATTGGCTGAGGGATGGATGCACAATTATTTGTTGGTACTGTAGCGATAGATGTGCATAAGTTATTGATTACCTCAATAGCGACGAATGTGCAATTGATTGGCTAAGCGATAGATGCAGACTTATCAATTAGGCCTGTAGTGATATACACGCATAACTTATCAAAAAACTCTGTAGCGATGGGTGTGCAATCTGATTGGTTGAGCAACTACATGTTGATTTGGGTTGTGGTCATTATATATGAGTAAAGAAAATTCATGGAGAACAAGTTGTAGATATTCACTAATTCAGCATGCTTGGAGGGTATCCTATAAACCGAGGACCACATGTGAACTGAAAGTGTTTTAGAAAGTTTTGTGACATAATTCCTGTCTTTGCAGAAATTGTCAATCATGCACGTCAGCTTGATTCTAGGAACTTTGCATATTTCTGTTAGCTGGAGCCTGATTGCAAAGTCAGTGTTACTATAAAATATCCATGTGTTGATCTGCACACATTTTTCAAGCTACTGAACGAGATCCTTGATATACCTGGCGTAGGTATAGTATGTACTTTTCTGACAGTGAATAACTAATTCAGACGCTTTTTGATTGGCTCTTACAGGTCACGTAATTTCGAGCAGGGCGGAGCATACTTGCCCATATATGGAGTGTAAGAAAGGGGCGTGTGTTGGTAGGCGTGTTTGTATAAAAACGCCAGCGTACGCCCCTTTTCACACTCCATATATGGGAAATTAAGCCTCGCCCCTCTAAAAAGCGTGAACAGTGAGAACCCATCAAAATGCGCGTCTATCACACACCCTTGCTACTCTTCAGTACTGATAGCACTTGCGCATAGAGGTTTTGTGGCAAAGTTTTTTTCTTTTTGTATGTAAACGCATAGTGTAAGGGCTTGAATTTAATAGTTCGTCATGTGACTGAAAAAAACTTTTTCTCCATGCTTACTCAATTGGGCTACTAGACACCTTACGTGCGGAAAGAATACCCTATAGAGTTACAACCTACCACGTTCATTTACGCCTCTTAAATTATCGCTATGAACGAATTTGGTGGCCTTTGTACTAATCCGCGTAGACAGCCATATCTGAAATCAATGTTATAGATCATTATCACAGGTATCATAGGCTTGTTCTAGTAAGATGATAGGGGTTGGTATTGTAGTAGGAGATTGTCGAATTCTTTGACCTTGATTGGAACATGGCGAAATCGAAATAATATCTGCATACAACCTCGCTATCGGACCCGTATCGTCTCAAACCTTCACAGACATGATCGTGTAATTGTCACCATTATCTACGATAGCCGAGATTTTATTTCCTTTAATAAGTAATTTTATTCAAATTGCATCAAGATCGACTATAGAATACATGTAGAATAATTGGCCTTAATTGATGGTTCTACTTCGCCAAATATTTAAAAAGAGAAACAAGATTATTGACCTTTGGATTATGTTGCTCGCTACAAGAGTTCATCGAAAGCATATTTGGATAGGCCCCTATTACGTGAAATATAGTGAACGAACACACGTTCACAGTGTGAGAAGGAGATGTGGAACAGAACGGGAGAAGTGGGCGTTCTATTTTTTTTCCAGCAGCGAATGTGTGGCCGTAATATGTTATGATTTCTTATAGAGACATTAATAAGCTCAGATCATTGGCGTCCTATCTATTTTTACGATCCCACTCGAGATTGTCAACGAGACCATTGATATTGGACACGGTGATAACGACGGCGGCGGTTGAGGCGACGACGACGACGACGACGACTTATTGCATTCTGCGCGTGCAGCAGCAAAAATTGCCTGCCGCTGGAATAAGTACTGGTACTTTGACCGCCGTTTCTTGTCCTCAACCACAATCCTTAACTCCCTCATGTTTCTTTGTGCGCCCGGCCCTGATTGTATGCATGCGTGCCGGGTAACATTAGCAGAATATACATGGCCAAACACAGACAACCATTGTTGCGCCACTGCCACTCACAGTGGAACTTCATTGCACATACTGTACACTCAGGTATTGAAGATTATGTTGTCAAACCATCGATATAAGGAATATACCCCTTAAAGGAGAACTAACCTCATATCTTGATAGCTATTCAGGCGATCTAATATGCCACTCATAAACTATACAGGTAATTTTAAGCTTTGTATCATGCCACTAAGGAATGATATTCAGGCTTTAGTAGCTAACTGTTGTATATTTTTACACCCTATGATGGCTGTCATGACTTACTTTTCAACCAATCAGAAAAAACCCAGTGGGTCTGCCTCGGTATACATGCTCAGTCATAGAGGTACCATCTATAGTATGACAATGTGATCTAAAAGCAGTTTTACAGGTAAGCTGGTGAATATTTTGGAACTAATTTGACTGGAAGGGGTTCCAGTCAAATTAGTTCCAAAATATTCAACAAGATGAGTATTACATAATAACAGAATAAAGAATGTAATTCATTGGTACTTACATGGCATCATACCCTATCGCTTGAGGAGACAAAATGGTGGAGATAACTGTTCAACATTTGCGCGATATTGCAAAGCAGATAATTGTGATAGAGATAAGGGAATGTGACAGGATATGAATGATATGCTATCTATATACCACAATCTGTCGGTGCAATACAACATGTGAGATGAGATTAACATCCCTTTAAAGTATGGTCTCTGATATAAGGTGATGGTACGAAGATATTTGTGTGACAGGCATCACGCTTATCTAGAACTTCCATTCGATCTGCATAGCTGTTATAGTTGTACAACATTAGTGATTCACAGATTGCACCATACAAGCGTATTTTCACTAGATGGATTCATGATCCGAAGATCCACAGGTTCCGGAAAGACTGGAAGGTTATCTTCTCGTGTTGTAGCGTGCAACAATGTCGGGGGAGCTGCACATCTATGAGCAGAGTATTATGCTCTTCCCATAGGAATCATAAGCCAGTGATAGACGATCCAACATGTATGATTATGCATGTATGATAAAACATATGTATGTCATACATGTTCATCATACACGAGCATACAGCATCGGACATTGTTGGATGAATTTACCAACCAGTGATACCAACAAAATCACGTGATATAAATACCGGTATAAGATTGGTTGTTTCATCCAAAATGATGGACCTTGTCGGGCTAAACTTGAATCTCGTCCGACTATTTTTGCGTGTATGTTTCGACTTGTCGAAAGCTATGACACGCGATCAAACATCGTCCGACGATGTCGAATCATACATGTATAGTCATACATGTTGGATCGTCTGTCATAGGCTTTATACATAGTAAGATTTCTATGGTTCTTTCCCATTCCTCCCACCACACATTAGTATGTATTTGAAAGGTGTACAATGTATATGACTAAGCTTCATTCATGAAGTGATTTTCTTTTTGGTCATCGAGTGATTTCTTGTCCTTGTCTATGAAGTCCATGTCGTCCGCATACGTCATGGTTGGTTGGAGGTCATGTCTAGATAGAGGGAAGGCGTTTTCTTACTTCAGCACAAATGGACCTTTCCAGTTTTAGCTATGTCCCGTCCATCTCTAGCTAAGCTCCACCCACACCTCGCCTGTGTTGGGATCGATCGATCCCTGGACTCACTGACTATCAATTTCCATAAAACTATATAGGTATGCTGTTGAATATTTTGAAATTATTTTGACTGGGTGCTGTTGGGCCCAGTCAATAATCGACAGCATGTTTATTATATAGTAAAAACATACAATTCGCACAACGTGTCGGACTATTAAGCATTTAATATGGACTAAATCGAGTCATTCATGCTGAAATTTATTATGACGTCATCCTACACGTCACGTACTCGATTATGACGTCATATGGTGAATGGATACGCTGGAACCGTCCATTACAATGATACAGCAAGGTAGCATGTCAGCAACACCGCAGAGAGTCGGCGTCCGTGTAGAGAACCGATTGAGGTATAAAACTATACAGACTAGACATTTCTTACACATGCTCTCCGCTTGATATCTGTCAAGAGTAGTCGTATTAATCGTAGCCCATCATCATCACATCCAACCTGGTTATGTACGTCCAAGATCTACGAGCATTTGATGGCGTCAAAGGTGCATGATATGTCAATTGCCATTTTCTGAACGGCCGAGTGCTTAGACATAACCATTGACACAGGCATTCACTGCGGCCACCACCCCCATCCCCACCCCGCCCCGCCCCCATACAATACCGGCACAGCCGCATCATGCATAATTTACAACCGTTCTGCTAGGCTTCATTGAAATGGTCAATCGTTTGATGGATGCGGCGAAATGTCCCATGTTTCCATTTGTGTTGATAGTGACCTGGGATCACATAGAGGCGTGGGTAATAGCCCAACGTCTGGATCCGTGAATTGATTCTTAAACCATCCTCTGATCTAACCTGGCATTCCTTTGTCCGTCAGTGCTATGCACATACATCATTTTAAGGTAAATGTATGCAGACTTGGCATAAAGATTGCGCCCTGAAGCTGCAAAGTATGGCACTCCCATTGGGGTTCTATTCTCTTATCATCACAAAGGCCGTCTACTACAGTGCCTTGTCAGTGCCTGGTCAAATGTAATCACCGGGGTGATGTCTTAACCCTTTGCTTCTTCACAGACATAGGTAAGTGCTGAGATGGTTCATCACATATTGTTAGGATTCATATCAATCATTGGCAAGAAATTAACAGTTGATTTACATGCATCATTACAGACCATGCTGGCCTTATGGAATGAAGCATCGGTGACACTTCCCGGATAGGGTCAATAATGCATGTAGGATCATTACTTACATTGCTCGCAGTGCATTATACGTTAATGGATTCTAGTGACAGGTTTTCTATCCATGCTGCCTGGCTAGATATGTTCCAAAGCCATCAAAACGTTTGATTTTGTGGTCAACATTGCCCTCTAACTCTGTTACTCTGTCCAGTATGCAACAGCAGCTCTTCTTTCAAATTTCTAGATCTCAACATGCGAACATCCAAAACCATGTTTGTGAAGCGCATCTACAATAAATCTTGAGTCGGAGTGCTGGTGCATTTCGATTGGTAGGCCAAATGACGTTGATGGAAGGAGAATTCTGGGTAATAATAATAATAATAATAATAATAATAATAATAATAATAATAATAATAATAATAATAATCGTTATTTATTGAGGGTAACACTTTAAGTACACGGCCTGATCTAGCAGAGGCCCTCATTAACATATATACAAAAAATTTCTTTATACAATATGTACAAATGTATACATCTATGTTGAGACAAGGAACTTACGGAATGTATTTCTTATAATCATATAATATTCTGAATGTATTAAGAGTAATTTGAACAAAAGCTACTGATGCTTTCAACAGCAGCAAACTTCCAGTCAAATTAGCATTGATATATTCAGCATTGTAAAGTAAATTCCTTTCTTTTCTGCTGAAATGCTTTGGAAACATGCAAGAAATAGAAATAACGATATTTTTATGTGCTAAAATATAGAAACTAATTCTCGATTTCGTAGACAAATACAGCTAAGCACATATACTGCCAGAGCCGTGCTGGAGTCAGAGTACAATAGGCGTAGAAGCCTAGGATTGAATTGTGGCAGGTGCATCCACAGATAGTCCCATATGAATCGTCAGTGTGTCAGTATATCAGACCTGTGAAAGCTGGTCGGCCAATCCTTGACTTTGTCTTGGTGCGGTGGTCCAGTGGAAAGATGTCTGGTCGCTGATGCTATGCGGAGTTGCAGAATGACGGTTCGATCCCCCGACCGGGAGATGGTGATCAACAAATTAAACTAATGGGTGCATGACTGTCGGCTAAGTTAGCACATGGAAATTGAAGCCGCACGTTGCCAGTGCGTCAATAAAAAAAATAAAAATACATATACTGCCAGAGCCGTGCTGGAGTCAGAGTACAATAGGCGTAAAAGCCCAGGATTGAATTGTGGCAGGTGCATCCACAGATAGTCCCATATGAATCGTCAGTGTGTCAGTATATCAGACATGTGAAAGCTGGTCGGCCAATCCTTGACTTTGTCTTGGTGCGGTGGTCCAGTGGAAAGATGCCTGGTTGCTGATGCTATGCGGAGTTGCAGTATGGCGATTCGATCCCCCGACCGGGAGATAGTGATCAACAAATTAAACTAATGGGTGCATGACTGTCGGCTAAGTTAGCACATGGAAATTGAAGCCGCACGTTGCCAGTGCGTCAATAAAAAAAATAAAAATACATACATACATACATACATACATACAGAAACAATACATTTAGTAGAATTTTTATCATTACCCACACTGTCGAATGTCTTAACCGTTTAGTGACTAAATTTGACAGGAAAACTTCGATTAGGCCTATCTATTGTGAAATGTCCGTTTCCAGAACAAGACAATGCCATTCTTGGAAATTTACCACCGAGAAGACTGGTTCGATTATCGCGACAGTCATTCCTGCCATAAAATTTCAAAAATAGTCCTCTGGACTGCAAATGGTCATTTCTCTAGCCCATTTTATGGACTTGTCTCTATAGGTTTGCGCATTTATGGGTCAAAGAGCGTAAGAATCACCAAATTTGACATAGCAATTCATAATGTAGGATGTACATACACTCGCGTGAGTTTACATCCAATATAGTAGGTCTACGCAATATATTGTCTCCAACATGTAACCATTTCAACACTAGTATTAGAACTCAAGTCATGCTGTTAAGCTGTTGCATATCTTAAGCATAATTTGAACGAACGGTCTTGATACCTTCGGCAGCAACACTATCCAGTCAAATTAGTATCAAAATTATACAGCAATGGAACATATTGTGTGCTTAGATTTCGTGCTCTAATGATAAAGAATCGGGAAAATTGAAAGATATTATATTCATCACAAAGTAAGCATTTGGCTCGTAAGTGAGCACAATCACATAATAATGTGACGGACAATAGTATAATACAATTTCACAATGCATACACAAAACTATTTACACTAGGAGAAGTATTTTCCATGCATGTACTATATGACTATCTTGAAACTCTAACCTTTGGATTGGCGATATGTGAAATGGGCATTTGCTGGCCCGGAGGAATGTTTACGACAATTGGGCACCGGAATGATAGACTCGGTTACCGAGCCAGTCATTCCAGTCCTCCATTATCGGAAACACTCGTCTCCTGGGCCGCGAATGAGCTTTTATTATATTTTTAAGGTTCTCCTTTTTTTCCCTTTTTTCCCTTTTTTTAAACATATTTTTATTATAGCAACTGTATTTAGACAAAAGGATCTTGTGGCATGTTCGTTTAACCTACAAATATCATTTTCAAATAGAAATATTATATAATGGTAGTTAAAGAAGCGAGAGAGAGAGAGAGAGAGAGTGAGAGAGAGAGAGAGAGTGAGAGAGAGAGAGAGTGTGTGTGTGTGTGTGTGTGTGTGTGTGTGTGTGTGTGTGTGTGTGTGTGTGTGTGTGCCTGCTTTACGATTTGCTCTATTGATGCCAACTTAAATCTATCTATTGTCCAACAAATAAGATTTTGTGAAATGCAAGTAGTGGCTGTGGGATGAACACCAAGGCCGCCTCATATGATGACAACATATCAATAGATGGACATGTATTGCTGGGAGTACAGACTTGATGTCATTCTTTATATGGTTGACAGCTGTCTGTGTTCTTCGTAACATCTCGTGTCAGATTCATCTTTTTTTTGCTGTTCGTAAAAGTCATGTAGAATAGCAGTGGCAGTAGGAGGAAATGTCACGATGTTTTACATGACATTCAACTAAACAGTAAACAGTATCGCTGAAATGTTCCAATTATTTTTTTTATTCATATATTTGAGAGTGTATGGTGTTAATTCCGAACCTAAAAGACAAACCTCCATCTTCTTGATCAGGTCTGCCACTGTTATCTTTTCATCGTCATATCCTTCTAAGTACTTCGTAGCAATATGGAATGCTTTATTTCGTTCTGCTCCTCTGGTCTTGTCTTCCTTGCTTTCTGTTTTTGTCACTGCCCTTGGTATCAAAAGCCGTTTGCTAATCCTACTGTTACGCTGCAACCCTGATGGCAAACGGTTTTTGAGTCACAAGAATATCCTGAGACTAGGCAAGTCTACTCGCAACTAATTTTGAAAAGTCTTCATTCCTTTCTTCACACATACCAGTTACGGTGTCTTGGAAATGGTTATAGCTCTAACCAGGATGACGTCGAAACCACGAAGACGAACTATGTCGAATCATTCATGACGTTGTGATTATGACATCAGCATACACGTCACTTGGTTAATTATGACGTCATGTAACGCTAGATGATCGATGGATAAACCTGAAAGATGAATTATGCTCAAAACTCGAACGATAAACGAGAATTAACCAATTTGTGTGTTTCTGAAAAACCGTTAAATGAATCCGAAAGGTTCGAGTTAACAATAAAGTGCAATCATTTGCGAACTCTGGCTCCTCCTATTGAAACATAGGTTTCCATCTGTCACTAGTGGCATCCGACGTCAAAATATGCCCTTCGCTATCTGACGTCACAATCAAATGACGTAGGTCCGTCACGTCACGAAAGTCGCAAAGGTCTGACAGTAAGCGTCTGAATTAGGCCTATATGTCTTTGGTGAATTTGCAATTTAATAAACATTCTGTTGAACATTTTGAAACTTCTTTGTCTTGTCCCAGTCAAACTAGTTTCATAATATTCAACAACTTACCTGCATGTATAGATACCTTGAAATTGGGAGTCTGGAAATTCAGGGTTCAATGTGTTAAAACAGATGCAAAACGTGCGTACAAACTGGGCGGTGCTTAGGTCGAAATGGGCGGGGCATGGCGCGAAATGGATTCCTCCATTATACTAATTATGCTTATTTCTTCCCTGATATATAAGGCAACACCTGTCCATAACAGACATCTGCATTTGACACCAGAAGATGCTGGTTCTTAGAGGGATTCATTTCTAGCTACGCCACGCCCATATGTAACTAAGCTCCGCCCACTTTGTGAACATGTTGGAATCGATTTGAAACATTTAAACATGAATTCCCGCAATCTAAATTTCAAGGTAATTATACACGTAAGTTGTTGAGTATTTTGACACTAAGTTGACTGGAAGCTGTTGTTACCATAGGCAGCAACAGCTCCCAGTCAAATTAGTTTCAAAATATTCAACATAATTGTAAATTAATCAAAGACATACAATATCGTCAACTTTCATGACGGACTATTGCCACCTTCGTTACGGACTTACGTCATTGTGATTGAGACGTCAGCTAACAAGTGACATAATGGATGAATCCGATCTGTCGATCAAGTATATGACGTCATAATCAGTTATTTGACATGTAGGCGGACGTCACAATCAAATACGTAATGAATGACGTAGCTAGGTCCGTAATGAAGTTTTAGAAGTTCGCAAGTTGTACGAATTGTATGTCTATTATATAATAAACATTCTGTTAAATATTTTGAAACTAATTTGACTCATTTGACTCGGACTTTGAACTATTGATTCTGAATTCCCAGAATCTCAATTTAAAAGTAAAATAAAATTTAAAAAATCCAACAGAACATTTATTAAAATGAAAACGATTTTGTGGTTGTTGTTGGTGTTGTTCAGGTTCAAAGGATTAAACATCGACTTGCATCAACGATTCTGATGAATATTTTGGGAAATAATTTGATTGCACGCCACTGACCTATAGTGCGGCGCATATTCACGATTTTCGAAGTAGGGGACTACCCGAACTGACCGTTATCCCATAGCCATCCAGGAATATTTAGTAGCTAACTTTGTGCGTGATTGTTTTGAGAGTGAAATATTTGAACTTCGGGTTTATAGGGTTACACGCACTTACGCACAACGTGAGAATTTCATGAATAGCAGCAAAACAGCGAACTGATTCAGATACAGAGTAGAAGTATTGCGATTGGTTAAACGTTCCCCTAAGCCCTGCCCCGATATTGACAGTGAGGGATTTACGCTCTCTTCGACTAACTAACTCATTTGCTGCATAAATCTCCAATATGAACTCTCGTTCGATGTGGCGCTTTCGTATCTCACCTCGCGATACCTCTATTTAGACACTATCCCCTAGTTCACTTCTGAATACTACCGAATCATGAAGACCCTGTACGAACTAACCATACCGTGCTAACCGCGTGAATTCAGTCAAAGCATTCGTGGGATATTCGACAGCCGTCTTTCATTCACTCATCCGTACTTGAGAAGCGCGTCTGTCAAATACGGGAAATATTTTTAGTGTCGTCGTGTGTATATGTAGTATGTCAATTCGTGTAAATTATAATATATAGATAGAGATTTGTAAAGACGCGTGTTAGAATGTTCCGAGCAATGTTTAATGACAAGATATTAAGTTTAACGTAACTAGCTACAGAGGTGTGTCTTATACACGTACAGTACGTAGCCTACAGCCGGTAAATAAGGCAGT
Source organism: Chaetoderma sp. LZ-2023a (assembly GCA_034401795.1). Lineage (NCBI taxonomy): Eukaryota > Metazoa > Mollusca > Caudofoveata > Chaetodermatida > Chaetodermatidae > Chaetoderma > Chaetoderma sp. LZ-2023a. The sequence goes on from CM067371.1 coordinate 58,197,059, forward strand.
ATGTTTCCAAAAAATCCCCGAACAGACACGTGTTAGTTAGTAAGAAATGTCCTGTTGAATATTTTGAACATAATTGGAATGGAAGAGATTCCTGCCGTGGGCAACTATGTCTTCCAATGCAGTTATGTTCAAAATATTCAACAGTAACTTTTATTTCGATTTGGAAACATAAGTTATTTCCGTGCTGTACGTATTCTTGCTACTGCGGGTTACTGGGCCGGAACTGGGCAAATACCGGGCTAAAATGGCCCTGTATTGGCCATGCACCGGCCCAGTAACCTGCGTTATCAAGAAGGTATCTTTATATTAGTCGGTGGAGAAAAGAGAATCCACATTTAGACCCTCGTATGGGTACACAATAGCCTAGTAAGTAGTTAGAATCCCTGCAGCGAAGTACTATCTCCTCTTATAGGTACATGGTTACACCCCCATCCTCTACCCGTGGCTTTCTGTGATAATGTCTACTTATTTGTTAATCGGGAATTGTGTAAATACCGTTTTATCCTTTTTTCTTATTATTCGCTAAAGGTGCAAATTGGCTTTTTGGTTTCGCCATCTCGACGTTGGATTTACACGTATTTGTGTCTATATGTGCTAATGGGACGACAATAACGCGGAGGATTTTCGCACCGTTATTAAGGGGCTCTTAGTGAAGCCATGTTGTGTGTTAAATAGAGTACATGTCATTATTGTCCAACCTACAAGACAAGTCCCGATGTACGGGTATATATATATATATATATATATATAGTGTAGTCTTGCAAAAGAATTTCAAATATCAACTATTATAGACGTGAGCAAGTAGGTGGAGAAACTGCGAAAATATTTAATGTAAGGAAACAAATATAGTATCTGTTATATTTATATTTTAATCGTTTTGAAATTTATAGACCCTCGTTTATATCAGGAGAAATCGGGAGAACAGGTAAAATTAATTTAACTTTCGACAAAAATTTGATGTAAGCAATAATACATTTGCCGGTACTACTACTACTGCTGCTGCTGCTGCTGCTGCTGCTGCTGCTGCTGCTGCTGCTGCTACTACTACTACTACTACTACTACTGCTGCTGCTGCTGCTGCTGCTGCTGCTGCTGCTGCTGCTGCTGCTGCTGCTGCTGCTACTACTACTACTACTACTACTACTACTACTACTACTACTACTACTACTACTACTACTACTATTACCGCTACCGCTACAGCTACTACTACTACTACTACTACTACTACTACTACTACTACTACTACTACTACTACTACTACTACTACTACTACTACTACTTGCTGCTGTTGCTGATCGTGTGGGTAATTGTATGGGAACCGTGGGTCGTCTGAAGTGCATGAAATTGACTTAACCCACATTAATTGTTCTTTTTATGCTATGTGGACGTAGACAGTAGAAGTAGACTAGATGTCGCTCAAAAGAGGGTTTTCTTAATTTGAACATGTTTTTGCAAATGAAACTTTTGCGATTTAAAACGGACTTTCCTAACAATTGATTAGGACCCATGCAGGTTACGGTTTGCGCGGGTAGAAACACGGCTCCCACAGGTGTCTGTAGGTATGTCGGTAGAAAAGCTAATCCTACGACCCCTGTGGAAGGTAATTGTAAAAATGCGCGTCCCACTTTGCCCAAACTTAACAGCATGAACGTAAACACTATGATTGTACTGTTTGCCAAGACGAACTTCCAATGATTGGTTTGATGGCATTGTTTTGACAGCGGGCGTGTTGTGCGTATTTCAATGACTACTGAATCGAATTATTTATTGATGTTAATCAAAGATAATATGGGTTTTGTATCGATTTGGGTACCTGAAAAATTTAGCATTGCTTCTTAAAATCTTACGCGTCTGTGTGTTTGTCTTTTAGGCCTACATAACTTCCTCACTGAATGATTAGATTATAGTCTGCGTGTTAACCATTTCACGACGAAGCCAAATAAAACTGGGGAATGTTCATTTGCAGGCCATAAGGAGACTATTTTTGAAAATTTACCACTGAAATGACTGGCTCGTTTTCAGCAATAATATTCATAACCTGGACTCTAGTCACTCCCGGATTACACACGCTGGCTATGTTCGGTCGCAGCAAATAAGCGGGTTTTATCTGCGCTAAAATTGTCTTGGATACGCAAGAATGAAAGCAAGCGTTTATAATATTGCGATATAATTTATTAGAATTATAGAAAAAACATGTCAGTATTAATATTTACGACCGATCTGGGCACATCTCACATTATCTTTTGCGATTTTGAATGATCCGTCCGTCCATCTAGGAGTCCGTCCCGGACGCCTGTCCTTCGACCGACCGACCGACCGACCGACCGACCGACCGACCGACCGACCGACCGACCGACCGACCGACCGACCGACCGACCGACCGACCGACCGACCGACCGATCCAGTCATCCATCCATCCATTTGTCGATTTGCGACTATTCATTTTCTTATTAAGACATTTTCATCAACTTCATTACATTCTGTTACGTGACAAGTCGTTAAAGTCAAGCAGCCTTATTACGCCGAGACATATGCATTAGCTTTTGTAATTATCCATTTCTGGACAAGAGAACGAAGCTCGTCAGTGAGACTCGCGTGCGAAATTCTTATCCAGTTTTACACAAGATTAGCCCAAGTGAGACTCGCTTCTAAAGTGCAGGACAATAGAAACGTTTGTTGGTAGCTTTAAATTGGACAAAAGCTCAGAAGAATTTGAGGATTACTCACTAAATTATGCTTTGACCGCCGGACTTTAATCCCTTTTAAGAGAGCCGACCATTGTCCAACCGCTTAAAGATATGTGGGTAATTCATATATCTTTAGGGGACACGAAAATAAAATAAATTTGAATTATGTCCGGGTGGAACTGAGGTGGGGTTTGTTGATAATTCACTCCTTTCTCACTGAGTTTACTTGTGGCTTTAACAATAGAGTTTACTTCATCATCGTAACCACAGCCTGCCTGGCAACAGAGCTGCAGTCTATACGGGGACAACGGCAGCCAAGAAAACCCGTCATTTTAAAGATCGAAACCAACCGGTCGTCATTTTCAACTAATGTTAGCAAAATATTGAGCATGGGAATGGTTGAATAATATGCTTGCGACGGACAGGTTCAGGCCAGGCCTAATCATGTGGGATAAACTCCCCTGAAAGGGTGAAGGGTAGCCCTGCTGGTATCTTCCCGTGTTTTCTCACCGCATGTGACGATGAAAGCGACCGCGATGGTGACGAAGTTTCGCCCCGAGCTAAGTCAAGGCGACGAGAGTCCAACTCAAAACCAGCACCGCCTCTTCTGAAAAGCACATTTCTGCCGAGAGCGCTTGAGTAGGCCAGTCCTGTCACTTTCTGGATTAAGAGGGCACAGGAGCAAGTTCGGAATTTCTAAATTAATAGTCGACAGAGTCTAGTCTTTAATCGGCCGAGGATAATAGCATCGGTAATTGCCTCTACTTAGGTCGGTCTGCCTTGGGCAATGTCTATAGCGTATAATATAGATGTGTCGTGGTCGGTGTAATACCCTTCATTAGGAACGTTGTTGTCAGTATTAATCGTCAGTGTCCAGTGACAAAAGACCAGTAGCAAATGCATATATGACGAGTTTAAAATAGCTTGTATTTTGAAATCGATTAAGATGTGACTAGGTTTTGTTAATTTAGCGAAGTTGTACTTTTGATTAAAACGCCCATAGAAGCTTGAAGCAACTCTCAAATATAAGGAGCAGAACGGTTAATACACGACTTTCTTATTATAAAAGTGCCTTGCTCCGGATTACCATAAACGTATCAGGTAAAGTTGTTGTTTTGGTCCAGAGAATTTACGAAATTATGCAACAGACATAGATTACGTATGGTAATGGCGTCATGAAGTAGGCCTAGCGTCAAAATACATTTATTAAAACATTTTACTAAAATCGTTAAATAGGTTTTTTTAAAGTTTTTTGATAGAAATATTATTTGATGTGGATGAACCGTAATGGGCCAATTTATCCATCAATCATATGACGTCGTAATCAACCACGTGACGTGTAGAATGACGTTATAATCAATGACGTCAGGAATGGCGTGGATAAGTTCGTCACGAACGCTTATTTGTTGTACGAATTGTATGTCTTTACTATTTAATAAAGCTGCTGTGGAATATTTTGAAACTAATTTGACTGGACTGGCAGCAACAGCACCCAGTCAAATTATTTTCAGAATATTCAACAGCCTACTTGTATTGTTTTCTAGAAATTGATCGTCAGGCGGTTCAGGGATCTTTCGAATCCAACACGGGGAAGTGTGTGTGGGGCTTAGCTAAAAATGGGCGGGGTATAGCTAAAACAGAATTAACCCTCAAGCCGGTTACAAACTGCTGCTGTATTGGTCTAGAGAAATGTCCACTTGCAGAAGACAAGACCAGTTTTGGAAAGTCTCCCGATGAAATAATTGGCTCGATAACTGAGCCAGTCATTCCTGAGGTAACATTTCAAAATTAGTGTTCTTTTTGCTTACAAATGACGTTTCCTATGAGGAAATTCAAATATCCTCCTCCAAATTCGAGGTTTAAAAGGTTAACATTTTAATGTCTGAATTTATTCAAGAGTATCAAAATATATGCTTACTGAATGTCCATTTACAGACCATGAGAAGACTTTTTTTGAAAATTTACAACTGGAATGGCTGGCTCAGTTATCGAGGCAGGCATTTCAGTTGTACATTTTCAAAAATAGTCTTCTCTTGGCCTGCAAATTAACATTGCACAAGACCACTACAGAGGCCGGTTTTGGTCGTCCTCGTTATGACAGCGTTAATATACTCTACACCGCCTCTGGCGAAAAATATGTTTTGTTTGCACGATAATAGATTCTGTATTAACTTATTAGATATTGATGATAGAGGTTTGTGAGTCTCCTGAATTAGCAGGGGTCGAGTTTTCAAAGTAAACTTTCTTTCGATCGCAGGACGATTCATTCATTCATTGATTCGGTATGTTTGTGTTTGGGTATGTTTGAGTTTGCTGTATTCGGTATCGGTAGTATCCGATCGTGTTTACTCAGGGTCGCACAGAAGCCAGATTTACCGAGAAGGTGGGATTATTAACGCCTTAATCCTGAAAAGACAGTTTTATACAGAGGTCAATGTAACCTTGATCTTTGACCTTTGCCCGTAACCCATTAGCACTCATAAACGGCTTCTGCATTGGTCTTGAGAAATGTCCATCTGCAGACCAGGAGCTCGATAACAGAGCCAGTCATTCCAGTGGGAAAATTTTCAAAAATAGTCTTCTCTTGGTCTGTAAATGGGCATTTCTATGAGAATATTGAACTTTTCTTGAACAAATTCGAGGGTTAAAGGGTTAACTAACCAACACTTTTAATTCTGAAGATTTCTTACAGACAATGGAGAAATCCAGTTTTAGCTATACCCCGCCTATCTTTAGATAAGCTCCACCCACAATTCGCCCGGATTGGGATCAATCGATCCCTGAACTCCCTGTCTATGAATTTCCAGAAACCTACAAATAAGCTGTTGAATATTTTGTGACTGAGTGCTGTTGCTGCCATATGTTTCTGTCATACGCTCAGCCAAATTACTTTCAATATATTCAACAGGATACTTATTGAGTACTAAAGACATAATTCGTACAGCAACGCTTAGTTCCTCATCAATTAAGCGTTCCTGGCGAACTTAACCACGTCATTCATGACGTCATTGATACTGACGTAATCATACAAGTCATGTAGTTGATTATGGCGTCATAGCCTATGATGGATGGATAAACTAGAAAGGTCCATTGGGGTTTCGCTGAGTTGAATATGGCACCATCGCGATTATCCTAAAAGTAATTTGACTGAAAATCGACGCTGGCAATGACAACATCGACTTCCAGTCAGCTCGTTTTCAAGTTGTTCATTGTGTGTTTACGGATAGGTTATGATAAATAAAATGTATTAAAATTTATTAGAAAAGTCAGAACATTTCAAACCTGTTTCAGTTCTTTCCTTTATAGTGGCTCAACTAATGTTCTTTCTGGATATGGTGTTTGCACTACAACAAGCTTAAACAACGGTAAACCCCCTTAATCGTATTCATTCAGACTTGAAATCGAAATAATTTATTGTGGTACAATCCGCATACAAACATATACAGCGACACCTCAATATAAACTCTGGCTCACTGGTCAATTGCACCAATCATTGGTCAACGTGGCAGTGCCTGTAGCAAAACGTTAAAGGACAATTCCGGGATGATAAAAAGTGTGCTTTATTTGAAAGAGTATTACATGTTTAATGAAATTGCGCCAGAATAATAACCAGATAGAAATCGCGTAACCAACTATCGCTAGATAAAGTCGGTAAAATTGACAATTTTTCGCACATCTGGGCGCTGCCATTTTATCACGTCTAGTGACGTCAGCCCCGGACCACCACTTGCTATGACTGGAGGAACGAGGCCGAATAGATGCGGGTATATATTTTAAGGAAGTATACGTAAATGATAATAGCAAACGAACCGCTGAAGCGATTCCAATGATTCTAGGATCTCTAAATAGGTGCCGACCTCGGGATTAATATGATATACTGGAGGTTAATATCGGACAAGAAGTTCAGATGACTTGAATATATAAAAAAGAAATATTCATCTAAGATACGAATTTCAATACTTAAGAAATTTTGATGGAATTTTCCCCGTTATGTGATAACATTGTAAAGCTTCGGCACAGCAAATTCTGTCATTGTAGCTGTAACACTCATTCTGATATGGGATGATGGATAGAGCCATCCTGAAATTTTTGTTTGAAATTTTGCTGTCTTGGCTTTTCCCGTAGAGTGTATCTTTTGAACCACTAGGCCGATTCTAACATCCCTAGCCATCCCTAGCATTGGAGTAATTTGACAATACGCACGTGTCAAGTTTGCTACTTCGTTTAACCCTTATCGCATGGTGTAAAATGCGTAATTACAGAGATAGTGCCGGGGTATATTTTGAAAAAGAATATTGCAATAAAAATTCTATAAAAAAAACCCCAAAAACCTGAATTTTCAGTTTTTAAAGAAATCCTCCCAAAACACAGCCAAACCTATTACTGACCACAATAATAGTGGCCAACTCTTTATGTATATTTGCCACATTTTAACCGTCGGATTGATGAGTTTTTGGATTATATCTTCGGACATGTTAAATATTTTAGTAAGAGTTTTACTGACGGTTGTTGCTAGCTTAGCTCATTGAAACTACTGGCTGGTGGCTTGTAGGATCGAGATAGTTAACACAGCAAATTGCAGAGAAAATTATGGTTCATTCACCAATTCAACTTTCCAGATTATTCGTCTATAATTCCGACGTCATATGACGTCATAATCAGCTAAGCGGTGTGTAGGATCACGTCATAATCATTACGTCATAAATGATTCTTTATGACCCATCCTCTAACTCTTAATAGTCCGGAACATTGTACGAATTGTATGTCTCTACTATTTAATAAACATGCTGTTGAATATTTTGAAACTAATTTGACTGGGCGCTGTTTCTGCCATAGGCAGCAACAGCACCCAGTCATATTAATTTCAAAATATTCAACAGCTTACCTGTATATTTTTTGTGGAAATTGATAGTCAGGGAGTTCAGGGATCGATCGATCCCAACACGAGCGAGTTGTGGGTGGAGCTTAACTAAAGATGAGCGGGGCATAGTTAAAAATGGAAAGGTCCATAGGACACAACAGGTCGAAGATTCATTTAGATAGACTGTTTCATAAATACTATGTTGCATATTTTGAAACTAATTTGACATAGAGCTGTTGCTGCATGTGGCAGAAACAACTCACAGTCAAGTTAGTTTCAAAATATCCAACAGCTTAGGCCTATCTGTATTTAGTTACATCAAAATTGAAATTGTGGGAATTCATAGTTTAAATGCCTAATTAATGTCACTGGTGTTTGTCTATATTTTAAGAAATCCTAATTTTCTGTTCCCCCCCCCCCCCCGCCCCAGGTACAGTTTGTCCTTATCTAGAGTGTCTACTGCATGTCACGTTCACTCAAAATCAATCGAATTCCAAACCAGTTCCCATTGATATTATATTTATAATTACGACATTTTCATCGCTTCATATTTTTTAGGTAAGATTGTGAAGGTATTTTGTATTCTTTATAAAAGCAAATAGTCACTGGTTTTCCGATTGACAGGCTAGATAACCTGTGTGACCTTGTAAATTGAAATATTTGAATTCTTACGAGGTACGATTTTGAGCAATTGGTGCAGCGGACCGTGGTCCCTCACGCGAATTTGTAATTAGAGACGCAATTTGCTCTCTGAGTCACATACGTCAAAGGTAGATTGGTTGCGTGACACGCGAGTTGTAGACTAACCGAATGTTCCAGTGGCGTAGCCATTGCGATCTGTATGGCGGTCTGTATGGGGATGTTTAGATGGGAATCGTTCAGAATCAGTGCTCCCCGAACCACCAGACTGGTGTGAGGGGAACATTCATTCTGAACGATCCCATCTAAACACCCACATACAGAACGCACTGGGTATGCCACTGGAACATTCGGTTAGTCTACAAATTGCGTCTCTATTTACAAATTTCCGTCCTCCCCCACCCGCCTACACTCAGCACGCACGCACGCACGCACGCACGCACGCACGCACGCACGCACGCACGCACGCACGCACGCACGCACGCACGCACGCACGCACGCACGCACGCACGCACGCACGCACGCACGCACGCACGCACGCACGCACGCACGCACGCACGCACGCACGCACGCACGCACGCACGCACGCACGCACGCACGCACGCACGCACGCACGCACGCACGCACGCACGCACGCACGCACGCACGCACGCACGCACGCACGCACGCACGCACGCACGCACGCACTGAAACCTTTGAAATCTAGATGGTCTCATATAAGGCATCTGTATTTTATTTGAAGAAAATCCCTTGTTTTCTCTGATATACGGATATATTACCTAAGAATTGCATTATTGGACGATAAGCGGTTTCAACGAAGCTAGGACAGAAATTTATGGAATATCTGCTTTCCGGAAAATTGGTATTTACAATTTCTCTCTTTATGCCGTTTAGACTCTCTCCGTTAAGAGATGTAACATGACATTAATGAGTAAAACAGTGCATTTATATTCACAACCTTCCAGCCTGCATATATGACTAGTGGCGTTGACAGCCAGTAGATGAATCGGGTCAACCAAACTTACTGGACAGTCTGAGAGATGGCTCGTCATCCCATGGGAGGGGGCATCAGAAGCCCTTCTCAGGAAAACAAATGTTATATTTTATGCTCTGAGAATCCATTTCCGGCATTCTGAGTGATATGGCTACAAGCGCATCTTTACTTTGCCTTATATTATACATATCTTCATTTTAAAGTGGACTTTGAAATTTGTATGGAGGCTAATCATTCCAATCGACCACCATTGGGAATTCACCTTTCCAGAGCACCCACCCATCATATGAACTGCGTGATGTGTACAATGACATCACAATTAATGACGTCATGAATGACGTCGATAAGTACGTCACGAACGCATATTTGAAGACGGTCTATGCGTTGTTGTACAAATTGTTTGCTTTTACTATTTAATAAATATTCTGTTGAATATTTTGAAACTAATTTGACTGGGCGCTGTTGCTGCCATCGGCAGCAACAGCACCCAGTCAAATTAGTTACAAAATATTCAACAGCTTCCCCGTATAGTTTTCAGGAAATTGATAGCTATGGCATTTGGGGATCGATCAATCCCAACACGGCGAGGTGTGGGTGGAGCTTAGCTAGTGATGGGCGGGGCATAGCTAAAAATGGAAAGGTCCATTCCGCACATGTACTTTCATGTAGGGTATAGCCTGTAGTCAGTCTGATAGAAATTTGAAATTCCCTAGGCTATCAGTGTGATGTAAGAAATATGCTCAATGTTAAAAATAGGATTCATCGGAATTTGGAAAATAGAAGAGATTGGACTGTGCCCCACCCCACCCGACCCCCAACTCAGGTCACCACCATACCCCGGGGCAGTAACAACACCCACCCAACTTGACAACTATCTTCATCACTGCATTTGGTATCTATTAATTGGTTGCATATATAACTGAGAGCAATAAAACAGGTGTAGATACAAAATATTTAAAAGTGGAAATCATAGCTACTAACACAGATTTGCTCGGTGCAACCAAAATAATTTTAGAGTTAAGTAACAGTCATAATTAGACAGCGTGCCTATAAGTCACACTAGTTGTGGAAGATGAGAATTGGTGACTTAGTTTCTTAAATGCTATGATAAAAGTTACTGTATATATTTATGATTCAATGAACCTTTCCAGTTTTATCAATCCATTATCTGATGTCATATGATGTCATAATCAACTACGTGACGTGAGGATGATTTCATAACCAATTACAACATGAATGTCTCGATTTAGTCTGTCTTAAACGCTTAATAGTCCGACAAGTACGAATTGTATGTCTTTGCTATTTAATAAACATGCTGTTGAATATTTTGAAACTAACTTGACTCGGTGCTGTTGCTGCCTACTACTTGTGTGTGTCCTAACGCCCATAACACGCATTGGCTGCGATACTGGCATGTCCTACATGTCGGATACTCAATCTCCATCCACCAGTCCTGGCCTGTAGTTAAATCAATACAGTGTCATTTATCGAGATACAGTAAAAATTAACAAATCATTTGTGATACCTAAAAGTGGACAGCAAATTGATTTTGGGACCGACGGACTTAAAGACCTCATTTTTCTCATAAATGGATGTTCGTTATCGACTGGGTCGAGACTAAATGTAGTATACACTAACGATAATCAACGTATCGGAACTAGAAAGTGCCTTTAATGTCTTTAGACTCGTTTGTTACTCGGGTAGGTAATCGTACTTATTTAAAATTAGCGAGGTTAACTACCCGAGTAACTTGCGAGTCCAAATAGTGTGTTTCTTATTTCGATATTATTTTGGTACGAGTTCTATCCGTCATATTGATGATTGTTCTATTCATTTTAGCCCATTCATCTCTCCCAAGTGAGTCTACGTACATGTTATTTCACTGATTTCGATGTTACAGGGAGTGATAAGCCGATTACTCGGGTATATTACCATCATTCTCCAATTGCGTGTGACTCGGGCAACACGAAAGCCTATACTACTTGCATGACCTCCGCGTGGTTTTAAGCACACTAATTGTGCTAAAATCGCCAATATGCCGTTGACAGTTATCACATGCCATGCGTGGTCGTGAATTATAGGGTGGTAACACGAACCGTTCTATACTCATTCATACTAAACGACACTTTGCTCATAAATACTTTGCGGTTGTATTTAAAGAATGACAAATTTAGGTGATATATACACACGTTATGACAGTACAAAGTTATGCCTGCGTGTATCAATAAATACTAATATAGGTACGGGTGGTATATCATCATCATCATCATCATCATCATCATCATCATCATCATCATCAACATCGCTATCCTTATCATTATAATCATTGTCGCTTCATGCCTGCTATCCAACCTTTCCTTATCCAGTATCAATCTGCATTTCAGGACTTGCCACGCCTCCGGACCAAATGAAGGGATACCGCCAATCGCTCACCAGTAAGCCGAAATAATGGCAAAAATTGAGAGGTGGAAAACGAGGATTATTACACTACTATTACTCGTACTGAGAGTCCTACTCACTAATGCTCAGGATATGTGGTGGTGAGTACAACACCGATGACAACAACAACAACAACAGCAAAATCAACAGCTACATGTATAACGACGACTACTACTACTACTACTACTACTACTACTACTACTACTACTACTACTACTACTACTACTACTACTACTACTACTACTACTATTACTATTACTATTACTATTACTACTACTACTACTACTACTACTACTACTACTGCTGCTGCTGCTACCGCCACTACCACTACTACCAGTACTACTACCACTACTACCACTACTACCACTACTACCACTAACACTTCTACTGTCAAGTTTATCTTCTCTTCAACAGGAACCTTGGTATTCGTGGATTCGATTCTTGGCGCAACCCTCAGCTATTTATTATCGGTGCCCAACCTATGTGCACGCACTTAAAAGGACTCTCTCCTGGCCAGACACGGCTATGTCAGCTTTACCACGACCATATGCCCAGTATCGGATACGGTGCACAGATGGGCATTGAGGAATGTCAGTTCCAGTTTCAGACTAGAAGATGGAATTGTTCTGCGGTGGACGAGCACTCTGTATTTGGGCCTGTATTAGATATAGGTAAGCGAAGAAAAGAAAAACAAATTAGATGTGCAATCAAATCTGTTCACAACGATCACTTTATGGGCCATCAAAATGTGGTCACAATAGAAAAATGGTCGCTTAGTACAACTCATTTACTGTAGTAAATAGTTTTTGATGCCAATTTGCCAAAAGATGTTGGTTCTATATTATGTGGTTGTGGTTCTTCAGACCACCCGTCTTACAGAACCAGCATCCTTTGCCGCCCCCCCACCCCCCTCCAAAGGCGGAGGCTGTTATAGACAGGTTTCACTGCAACATTTACTTTTGTACTCAAACTCAATCAACCAGCATGTTTAATTCTGAGATGAAATGTAATGATAACTGACTTGTTTTTCGTGGTAATGTTTTTGGTGTATCTATGTCGCTCTATTAAAACATGTTTTCTCCTCCTCAATCGAGCCAGCATAGGACGCTGTTCTTTTATTATGAGAGTTTCCAGCCAACACAGATAATAGAGTTGAATAATATGACAATTGTACTCTAAATTTAACGTGGCGTGTTAACACGGTTAGTTAATTAAAGTGCCAATAAACTAACATAGTCCCAGATCTATTTTTTTAAAATAAATCCATGAAAACTTTAAGGATCACATGTCGTTGATAGGTAGATTAATATATTGTGTGGACTCACTGGAAATAGATGACGAATGTACCGTTCCAGTTTATCCATCCATCATATGACGTCATAATCAACTACGTGACGTGTAGGATGACGTCATAATGAATGACTGGCATGAATGACGTAGATAAGTTCGTTACGAACGCTTAATTGATGACGGACTACGCGTTGTTGTACGAATTGTGTGTCTTTACTATTTAATACAAATTATGTTGAATATTTTGGAACTAATTTGATTGGGCATTGGCAACAGCACCCAGTTAAATTAGTTTCAAATTATTCAACAGATTATCTGTATTGTGTTCTGGAAATTGATAGTCAGGCAGTTCAGGGATCGATCGATCGGCTAAGTGTTGGTGGAGCTTAGCTAAAGATGGGCGGGGCATGGCTAAAACGGGAAAGGTCCATTAACACAGGCAATAGGTTGCCAATATGACGCTCACAAACAGATAACTAAAATTACGTCTACTAGCAGTGCTAGTTAGTTAAGGTGCACATAAAGCAACACATATTCCATATCTGTCGAAGATTCGTATATTTTATCAGTATATGAGAAATTTAAGTGAATTGAGTAATTAACCTTTTAACCCTCGAATTTGTTCAAAGAAAATTTCCAATTTTATCATAGAACATGTCCATTTGCAGACCAAGAGAAGACTATTTTTTAAAATGTACCACTGGAATGAATGGCTCGGTTATCGAGTCAGTCATTCCAGTGGCAAGTTTTCAAAAATAGTCCTCTCTTGGTCTGTAAATGGACATTTCTCAAGACCACTGCAGAAGCCGTGTTTGACTAAAATGGGTGTTAAAGGGTTAGGGCTGTTGACGATTCATAGTCATACATTTACGAACTACAGTTAAACCTGTCTAGAACGGGCACTTTAATTGACGTTTCCAGTTTATCCAGCAATCATATGACGTCATAATCAGCCACGTTACGTGTAGGATGGTGTAATAATCAATGACGTCATGAATGACGTAGATAAGTTCGTCACGAACGCTTAATCGATGAAGGACTGACTAAGCGTTGTTGTACGAATTATATGTCTACTATTTAATAAAAATGTTGTTGACTATATTGAAACTAATTTGATTGGTAGCTGTTAAGCAGCAACAGCACCCAGTCAAATTATTTTCAAAATATTCAACAGATTACCTGTATAACTTTCTGGAAATTGAGATTCAGGGAGTTCAGGGATCTGTCGATCCCAACACAGGCGAAGCGTGGGCGGAGCTTAGCTAAATGGGCGGGGCATAGGTAAAACTGGTAATCATATGATGATCAGTCTTAAGCAACAACAGTCTTGTGGAACCAAAATCTACATTGAATTGTGTTACGCACCATATATCTTTGTGACTGTTTATGGCACGTTCAATGCCCGTTATAAAAGAGTTGAAATCTACCATCAAGACCACAGATATGCATTCAATGGATCGCGCATGACCCTCTCAAAGGCGGAATTTCAGTGTTCAGTAATTTCTCGCCCGATCTCGTTTAAAAAAGACGATTAGGACGCTACCACAATCTATTTTTGCTTAATAATTATGTTGGTAATTTGAATAAAATATCGGATTAAAATAACGGGCCTAAACAAATATGATATTAAAGGTGGTGCTATTTACCAAAATATGTAACTCTACGCTTTTTCAGCCCGCCAATTACATTGCATATTGTTTTAATTGTGCATAAGCATTTGGAATATTCGTTGTTCTGTTAAAATCGCAATAACTTCTACTTCAACATCGCACAATTGTGGTATGATTACTTTCAAAAATTGAAGCCGTACATTTCATTGACAATGGACCTTTCCGGGTTTTAGCTATGTCTCTAGCTAAGCTCCATCCACACCTCGCTCGTGCTGGGATCGATCGATCTCTGAACACCATGACTATCAATGTCCAAAAAACTACATAGGTAAGCTGTTGAATGTTTTGAAACTAATTTGACTGGGTGCTGTTGCTGCCTAAGGCAGCAACAGCGCCCAGTCAAATTAGTTTCGAAATATTCAACAGCATGTTACTTAAATAGCAAAGAATTACAAAGACATACAATTCATACAACGTGTCGGAGTATTTGAGATTTTATGACGGAAGCCTTTGTGACGTAATGCTTGTGGCGTCATTATGTACGCGCTGAGCTGATTATGACGTCATACGAGGTCAGATGATGGATGGATACTCTGGAAAGATGAATTATTATGATAGTTTGGTGCTATGTCGGCCAGATGTAGACTGGTTGCCGGTCGATACGTTTAGACACAGTTTGCGTTTTACTGAGCTGACGTCGGCGCCGGTCAATACAACTCATCCCGTAGTGAAGATATGCAGATGAGCGTTCTATAGAAGTCATATCCGTGATCAAGGCGACATCGACATGGGTTGGGTGGAGGGTAGACTGATATTCGGATTATAGAACAACCGTGATTTATACCTTTACCACTGTATACTCTGCCAGTAGGTAGACTTCAATGCCATCGTCGTATAGCTAAGCTACAAAACACGTCAGTAATGTCTGGCATCGTCTTGTGAGTCGTTTCCCCCCACCTGCTGGTCATTAATGCTGTCATGTACTACGCCCTGTCTGTCATCTGACAGATTAGTCTGTCTGTAGGAAGATACATGCACGCGTGCACAACACATGCATGTTACAGCGATGGTCAGGGGAGAGGTGAAAGATGGGGAGATAGAGAGAGAGAAAGAGGGGAGAGGTGAGGGAGGGAGGAAGGGATGGTGGGAGGCACGGGAGATGTTGGCTGGATTTGTGGGAGGGTGTGTGTGTTGAGATAGATAAAGTGGGCCTCTCCAATATATATATATATATATATATATATATATATATATATATATATATATATATATATATATATATATATATATATATATATATATATATATATATATATATATATATATATATATATATATATATATATATATATATATATATATATATATATATGGCATGTATCGGCAGGAATAAGTAACATTACTCTTAATTCTAATTGAGACACACAATAACATTCTCTTTCTGTGTTATACAGATAACTCGATATGGGATGTTCCGAAAACTTGAATGCAACATTCTTGCTTTCGTTACATGCGCCTTGCACACAGGCAACCCTGCACAATTCGTTCATCACATTCTCATATAAATGTAGTCAAAGGCGAATGTGCTATTTATCCTTAAATTAGCTGCACAATCTCCCATCCACCCCACCGCCAACAATACCCACACACACCTCCATCCATACCACCGAGGAAGCTATTTTGATTTACATGTCGCCCATACATCACCCCTAATGATCGCTGTTTTTACAAGCCTGCTCGAAAACGGCAACTGTTCGACCACTTTGTCTACTGCAGTCTCTCTCGCCACGTTCTGCACCAACATAGCGGGGAGATAGGCTGTTGAAGTTATCTGTCAATGCAACATTCCTGATATTTGGCAATCGCTGAGCTGCCAAACAGATAGATAGTCTATCGCAAGCATATATTCACTCGCTCAGTACCACGACGATACGTAATCAGTTCCCCGAACTAAATCTGTATAGTATAACTACCTCGGGTATGCAACAACTTCCGGGCAATTAAAATTATTAGCAATGTAATAAAACAAAGGCTTACATTTGCCATGCAACAATACCAGTAAAATGTAGAAAATATGTTCCCAGATGGTCTAATTTTCGAATTGAACAAGCGGATTACAGTGGCCCCGTTATGGAAGCTAAACTTAATCTCCCCGCGGTATTGTGTATGCAATTTGATGACTGCATGCTTAATATGACAGGATGAAAACAAGTTTTAGTCAAATTTTAAATGAAGCGTACTTCAATAAAAATATACGGGTATGATCTGACTTATAACTTGGTTACAATCTCCATTTTCCACTAGCATAGCTGAATAATTGTTGGGCGACCATAAGGCCAAATCTATCTGGGAGGTTTGTGCCCTGGAGTTATCCTGGAAGTGTACAAACAGCGCACCTTTTACTATCAAAACATCACCTGCGCGTAATACAAACAAGAAACATTAGACTGAGGTGCACATTGGGTTAAGCAAAGAACGTTGCCAATTTCTCATTGGCAAGTAGGAGCGGCCAGGTATTACAGGTGCTCGTGGGGTTTTATTTGGCGATTATTGCAGGTACATAGGGTTCTTATTAACTGCGTACTGGTAACCTGACAGATTCTAGCATTAAGTTCAACGTTAAGTCCTGTCACTCATGCGAAATTAACAAATAGGGCAGTAAAATGGCGGTGTTCGATTTAGATATAGCAGTAATATAAAATGTTGTCCAGAAATGGTACTTTGCGGAGTATACAATCTGAATGATAACCACATGTGTACAGTACGTCTCAGAAATCACTTGAAGTTTTCAAAATAAAAGCAGAGACATGTTAGTAAATAGTAAATACAATAATATATTTGAACACGATATAAGAAATGTTCTGTTGAATGTTTTGAACATAATTGGATTGGAAGACATTGCTCCAGTTATGTTCAAAACATTCAAACAATACGTTTTATTTTTTGGGAAACATTCTACGTTATTTCTGAACTGTAAACTAGGCCTACATATCACTCACTTGTCTCCAGTGGCGGGGGGTTGGGGGCACTCGGGGGCATGTGCCCCCCCCCCCACCCGCCAGGGCTGTCAATTTTTTTTTACTTACCTGTTGGTGACTGAATACGCCCATTTTTAAGAGCTAACTCCCTTAAAATTTTGGTTGCCCCCCCCCTTCCCTCCCCCGCCAAATGACCTGGATCCGCACCTGGTCTCTAAACTCCCTTATTGGTTAATTTGAAAACCATTAAATGCCTAGCTTAGCCATCTCAGTACTACATGCGCGTAACCAATTGATATTAAAGATTTGTACGCAGCTTAATAACTATTTACTGCATTGTAACGTAAGTTAAGTTCAAAAGTCATCAGATTTATCGTGTGATAGACTTGACATATAGTCAAATAGTTTTCACTGCCAATGTAACTATAGCTCACTAACATGGAATAATTTACGCCATTGACCAATAACGAATTTGACATTAGTTCCCTGCGCCGTTGACCAACGCGCACACCGATATCGAATTTAATATTTGGCTCATGTACTGCGCTGTTGAGTAACAGGCGCGTCGATATGGGATTGAATATTGGTACCGGCACCGTTTACCAACGCGCAAACTGATATCTAATTGGATATTGGTCCCAATAACATTAGCCAACGGCGCAAAGTAGATATCGGCGCGCTATTTGAGAGAGAGAGAGAGGAAGAGGATGGTGGACCCAATGACAATTTGCATATATTACCTTGCATTTTGATACGCAGTATCATGCATCCGCTCCGCAATGATGCTCGTAATTTGGGAGTTATATTTTTTTTTCCCTCTTTTTCGTTTAATTTAGTTTTTCTTTATTTGGGACGCCACATTAATTTAGCATATCCGTGTTGAAAAAAGACCGATCGTGATGGTTTAAAGATTTTTCTTTCACACACAGATGCTAAATTGTAGCGCAGTGATTGAGATCGCGAAAGATGCGAATCTCAAAAGACACTGAAATACTTTCGCCACATCCCATAGTATATATGGCCGTCACCATACTGGAAATAGAAGCCCAATATCATGCCAAAATTATTCACCCAATTTCTGTATTTGCTTGGCTATTTTATGTTCGCTTTTGTAAGTACTAATGTTGCATATGGCAGCAACGAGTTTCCAAAGCATATTGTGTTAGACAAGCTCGTATAATTTCAAACAGAAAGCGCAGTACGTTGTATGTTAACAATTTTAGAACGACCAACTCCAAATACAGTACAGATCATAAATAAGTTTACACGTTTCCAAAACAAACACAGAAACATGTTAGTTAGTAAGAAATGTTCTGTTGAATATTTTGAACATAATTGGATTGGAAGACGTTGCTGCCTTAGGCAGCAATGGCTTCCAATTCATTTATGTTCAGAATATTCAACAGTACGTTTTATTTTTTTATTTTTGGGGGGGGGGGGGGAAAAACGTGTTACATTATGTCTGACTTGTACTGTAACTATGTACAAACCCCAAACGTGCCTTTAATGGGCACTGTCTGGGCCAGCAAGGTCCGAGGGTTCGAGGGATAGAGGGTTAAAGAACCGCACTGATTTGATCGCAAATCCAGCTATACCCATAACAGATCTAACTGTAGTAGTTTAACGTTCATCACTAAAGACGCCTCCTTTAGCTGGCTGGGTCTATTGGAGCGGCAAACCGCGGAGGAAAGACCTTTCTGACAAATCTCCACTCCCCACCAGTTTCACAGGCAAGACGTCACGTTTGTACTCGCATGCCTTCTGCCGCGGAACGTGTCATTCGCGCCATTACACCCACCTCCGTCCGTTTGTTCGTCAACTCTGGACAAATACCACTCTCGCTAGGCAATTTGACGAATTCACCCGGAGAGTTTGTTTTAATCTGGACGAACATTTACAAATATTGACACCACTTTTCAACACAATTCTTTACCTCGTTGCTATTTATTCGTATCTTATTTATCCTTGCTGGAGAATTGAAATAAAATTAGCGAGAAAATTAAATAAATTAACGGTAAGAGACTATATAAAACTGCCCTGTAGATCCATGTAGGCTAGTCGATTAATTAATTACTTAGTTGCAATTGAATTAGCATGATTTATAGAAAACTTTCGAAGGACGGTATTACATTTTTTCGTGTAAAAATTATAAGAAGTTTAGCATTTTAGTTTCACTATGTTGCTAAATATTTTCTTTTACACTGTCTGTGGCTATTTCTATATATGCAGCCATTGTCTAGATATTAGGGCCTACATATAAATTCACCACCGATATTATATCCACAGTTGAAATCTATTTATACCAGCCAGTGAAATGTATACCCCCCCCACCCCCACCGTGGTTATAGGGTTGTAAGACGATCCCAACCAGAGCATATCATCTAGATTGAAAACTAACCATACGTAACTGACTTTAAATAATTCGGTTCGTTTGATAATTTGAAACTATATTCATGGGAGTTTTAGACGAATACACCGACATCCAACAACACCATCTTCCAGTAACCAGTTTAAACTATACAACTTTTCCAAAAAACACTTTATTACAGCATATCCAGGCCAGGCGCTTTCAAGAAAGGTCCCAACAGGACAGCTGGAGTTCCAGATATTTTCTTATTAGCCCCACGGAGTGATAATAATTTCGTACAGGTGTCCCGCAGACAATGTATCGAGGCACAGGAGCGGGTGAGGCATTTCATGTCGTCTTGTCGACGCCGGTGCCAACTTTTGTTCAGGTCATGTTATCCCAGGTGATATGCCGAGAAAATTAAGAACATATTCGACCAAGACCCCTGCCTTTCGTACCCCGTTTGTGGTCGCATGTAAGCGAGCGTCTTTGAAGGGGTGTCTTTGTACATTGAGCCACACGATATGCAATCATAATAAGACTTCAATACTATTGGGAAATAGTAGGTCAGATAGTGTTGACTGGGGTACGTTTGTAGGCAGCATGGTGGGAGATAGGCCCTACTTTGGGTACGGGGTAATTGGAATCCGACACTGATGGCAATTACGTGTATAATTGCGTTTATTGTTTATGCATAGGCTCAATCAAAAGAGGTTATTCATCACATGTTGGGGTGGGGGTGGGGCGGGGGATGATAAAACGTGACCAGTTATTACATAATGGATGCATCCTGTTTTGGCAATGCTCCGCCAATCTCTAGCTAAGCTCCATGGCTGCGTATATAATATAAAAGCCTCCAAACTTCGCCCGTTTTGGGGTCGATCCCTGAACTCCCTGACTATCAATTTCCAGAAAACTATACATGTAAGCTGTTTAATATTTTGAAAATAATTTGACTGGGTGCTGTTGCTGCTTAACAGCGCCCAGTCAAATTAGTTTCAAAATATTCAACAGCAAGTTTATTAAATAATAAAGACATACAAATCGTACAACAACGCGTCCTCCGTCATAAATTAAGCGTTCGTGACGAACTTAGCTACGCCATACATGACATAATTGGTTATGAAGTCAGCCGGTGCGTCACGTGGTTGATTATGACGTCATATGATTGATGAAAAACCTGGAATCCGCCATTATTTCTATATTCCTTAAAAATATCCGAATCAACGATCGCAGTTTAACGTCGGCTCGAACTAGTAATGGCATTTAAACCGAGGAAGCATTGATGGCAAAATTTAAGTAGTAGTAGACTCTTAATGGAGACACTTAATGGCGAAATAAACGGGCGAGATGCGAATGTACAGGACGCTAGACATATCTAGATACAGATAGCGAAATATGAGATGGTGGCTGGGTGGTGGATACCATGGTGTACTCGATCGACTTCTGAATGGATAGTTTTATAGAACAGTCTTGACCCATCTCTATAGTGGGTCTCATCAGTCGGCTGGAAGTGATTACGACTTGACATGATTTATCGAGAATCGGCATTGTTCGGCCACATTAAAATACCGTTAGTTGTAAGAAGATGACGCATTGCCGAACTCCCTCCCGTCCGTTTGTGAGCTCGAACATTCCCGCTCTATGAGAGCGCAATAGCAAACAGATCAAGCGAACTCGACTGGACCATTTCTCCTGCTATACATCTACAGCCTATAGGTTCCATCATAGGAAAGATGGGCCGATTTCTCTTCGAGATGTCCATCCATTGGAAGCTTACATTAATCACCCTGTGACTCATTATGCCACGCTGGATTACTGACTATAAAGAATGGCTTCTCCTGAAACCATTACACCGCCGCTAACCCAGCGTCCAGTTCCTGTGAGCATTTTCGGGGCATGAAAGAGCCACTACTAGATATGACCTATATTTCTGTTAGCATTTTGGACCAAATCAATGATTCTTGATAGTTTAAGCTTATTTCTTCTTATGCATGTTACAAAGCTATGTCTTATTGGTTTGTGAACCTGCTATAGAGGTACGAATGATACGAACATTCTAGGTCAAGTTCGACTCTCTAACTATAGTCAGTTTGCTGGTTTACTGATCATGCGCAGTTGCTATGCCCAGTCGAACTTGATCGTAGTCGACTAAAGTTCGTTGGTACCCGGTTCCCTATTGAATTTACTATTGCAGAAAATTTGGAGCCAATAAGCAGGCTCCATTAACCCTATCTGTCGTCTGTTTTGATAACCTACGAAAATGTGTTATTTTGTCCGCTAAGACGTCAACAAGCGTCCATATGACATAAAGTGGGAAGAATATGGGCTTGGGAACATTCACATACAATGGGAAAGCATAATTTCATCAAACCTAAGTTATTTAGTGAAATATTTACACTTTTATATGCATTTATTCGTGGCAAGCGATCGGTGTCCGCCATTTTTAAATTTACGCAAATATCGCAATAACCATCTGAATCGAGGTCGGGTGCTCGGTTAACTATAGTTGACGAGCTAGTTAACTATTTGAAGTTCGACTGGTACTCTAGTTAACTATAGCTAACTATGGTTAGGAGTCGAACCTGACCCTAGTTAGAGGAAGCCATGCATCACACTACATTAATGGAGGAATCTAGGCTATCCATCAATCATATCACGTCATAATCAACTACATAACGTGTATGATGACGTCATAATCAATAGTGTCGTGAATGACTCGATTTAGTCCGTCTTAAACGCTTAATAGTCCATCATGGTTGTACGAATTGTATGTATTTACTATTTAATAAACTTTACGTTGCATATTTTGAAACTAACTTGACTGGGCGTTTCAAAATATTCAACAGCTTACATGTATAATTTTCTGGAAATTGGGATTCAGAGAGTACCGGGATCGATGAATCACAACACGGCTCAAAGGTTGGTGGCTGTTCACAGAGACATAAATACATTATTTGCCTCTGCTCTTAGCTAGTGTTGGGCGGGGAATAGCTAAAACTGGATTCCTCCATTGATACTATTTGAAATTCATACGCCAGTTTTCTTCCACAGACTACCCACACGAATAACACAGCAATTTACAAAGATATAATATTTGTCATATTTCTAATCACGTTAATCTTGTTACTAGTACCTTTTGGCCAGTTTAATGCCCTTACAATTCGATTTTACATTAAGCTTCAAACTATACAGTACTATGTACCAATTATCGTCAACTATGTAACTAATTTCACCCTACAACCACAGGTAAATTATTGGCTAGGCCTAGCTTGCGCTACATAGGCTAATTAGCGCATGGTAATTGTTCTGAAAAATGTTCGGCAGAAAATTCGTTGCAGCAATGACTTTCATTAAAATTATTTTTAATGATTTTAATATTTTATTTTATCTTCATCTAAATATGGATTTACTTGAATTCAGATCGAAAATAGTTCACATGATGGCTTATTTCTTTTCGAGTTATTAACACAAGCGTGTCTGGGTCATGTATCTGTATCTATACAAGCACTACATTATTGGTATATTTGATCAAAACACCATCCATATTGCGCTCAGAAAATAAGACTACGTCCCACAATGCACCATCGCAAGCCACAACTCCGCCGCCTCTCACGTCACTAAGCTCATTGTATACGTATAGAGTATAGACCAGATTCCCCGCATTTAAATAGTCTCTTAACTGTTTGACTGCTTCAAGCCACCAAACGATGATTTCAATGGGCAATAACTCTGGACCTGCTGAATATTTTGAAAACAATTTGACTGAAAGTTGTTGGTGGCTTAGCCACCAACAACTTTCAGTCAGATTGTTTTCAAAATATTCAGCAGGTCCAGAGTGAACCCCAAATGGAAAATGTAGTGTGCATAAATTCAGCAGGGAAACAGTCTCTTGAATCAAAAATACAAAAAAATACAAAAATCCTTAACGTTTTAATAAATATTCAATTGCATATTTTGAAAGTAATTTGACTGGAAGGTGTTCAGCAACAGCTTCCTGTCAAATTAGTTTCAAAACATTCAACTGCTTACCTGTATACTTACCTGTAAGTTGAAATTCTTGGAATTCACGTTCCAAAGGGTTAATAGAAAAACATACCTACCAACGAATACACATGTATCGTAATTATATTTATGAATAAAGCAAACAAGATTCGGGTCCTACGGTATATTTACTTTGCATTATTAAGAGGCAAATCGTGTATAGAAAAAATAGCATTCGTTCGTATCAAGAGTAATAAGGACGCAAAATATTAAAGTTCCTCTACAAATAGGGCTTATTTCTTTAACACCGAACAAAACAGACCGAAAATTAAATAAGCTATTTACCGATGCTCCGGTAGGATGTTTAAATATCAAAAACATCGTATATACAGAGGCTGATCAGTAGCAATGTTTTGCTGTGGCGAGATCGGTGGTGCGTGGTAGCAGTTAATGTGCATTTAAAGGGCTAAAGTCGGAGAAAAATGTTGTTCAACCCCACCTAGGTCATTACTGTATATGATCATGGTGGTGATGATGGTGAGTGACCGTGTCCTGCAGCTGATTAAGTTGCAGTTTTCTTCAACCTTCTCCGCAATCTTGACCACTGCGAGTGTCCTGACCCCCTGTAGGTTCTTTCTCGTCTTCAGTTGTCCTAGATTACGTTCTCTCAGGTCTGATCGTAAAATATTTATCAATGTTTGCGGTGATATGCATCAAGTTTGTTCGAGATGGCTGTTGGAGCTGGCCAACTATTGCAATTGTATAGCATTATCGAAACACATGCAACCTCATATACTTGTACCTTGATATTCATGGGATTTTAGAGCCACGAATCCATACCTTCCAAAGGACTGGAAGATATGTTTCCGGATACACGGCGAGTTTCAATGTCAGTAGAGCTGTGGAGAAGAGAAGCTAAGATTCTGCTCTTCCCCCAGTTTTCAGTGCCGCGATGGGGTAACCGTAATAATTTATTTCTGTGGTGTGGGATAGGTATACATGAGGGAATTCTGTTTTGGCTTCATTGACGAAGCGGTTTGGAGTCCTGAACTGCTTTGAACCTATTGGAAGTGTAGGATATCAAGAGGACATTTTTAAGGTTTTTTCCTCGTCGATAAAGTCAACATCCTCTGCATACTCCATCTCTAGTGGCAGACCTATCATTCGCACTGGATGATTTGGTCTTGTGGAGTGTTCTTGAACAGATGACAGAGCTGCGGCGAGGTAGCAGGTGAGGAACAATGCCGATAAACCAGCACCATGTAGTGACCCTATTGATGCATCAAACTTTGCGGAACGCGTTGAATTGACGCAAATATTTAGTTTCTGTCAATCTTATTTGTGATACGAGATAATGCCTCATTTGATTGAATTTTCCGGATATTGTTCTAAAGCGCTATTGGGCTCAGGTTGGATAGAGGTCCGGGCGGTTTCGTAGGCTTTGGGAGTGAAATGAGGGTACCTACAGCATCGCTTGGGAGGCGTTGTTCAAAGGTAAAGTTGATGATGTGTGCAATTTGTGTCGTGATGGTATGATCCACATATTTAAGGAGTTAGTTATTGTGTCATCAGCCCCGCATGCACGGTCATTCATTAGATATGTTAAAGCCTTTACAACTTCTACTTCTGTTACTGACTATAGAGGGAGGTGATTGCACCTTTATGTGGTATTCTCCGCCAGAATACCTTCGGGGAACCTAACGCCATCAAGGTCTGTAAACTGACAACCACATACAGGCTATAGCTAATGCTTAATTTTTACCAACCAAACAACGGGCGTGGTCGACACCTTGGATCACCGCCACATCCATTTGAGTTTGCTACCACAACGTGGAATGTTCGTGGTCTAACAAGCTTATCGAAAAGAGAAACGTTGGAAAGAGAATGCGATTACTACAATATTGATATCGCATCCATCCAAGAAGCACATATCCACTCACTCAGAGCACCTCTTTCAGTCAGGACATAAACGAATTCTACTCGAACAGAAAGAAGCCGATCGTCGAGGCCTAGATTTTGTAATTGGACCAAGAATGATGGACCGTGTTCTTAGTATTGTATACATCCGTGAAAGCATTACAATTATTGGCCTAGCAATACTAATGAGAAATGGCGCCACCAGAAATTGTCGCATCGTAAAAGCATATGGCTCAACTGCTGATGAATCACATATCGATCCTTCAATACTCAATTCCTTCTATGATGAATTCACCTTTCCAGACCACCCACCCATCATATGGCGTCATAATCAACTACGTGATGTGTAGAATGACATCGTAATGAATGACGTCATGAATGACGTCGATAAGTACGTCACGAACGGATATTTGAAAACGGTCTATGCGTTGTTGTACACATTATATGTCTTTACTATTTAATAAATATTCTGTTGAATATTTTGAAACTAATTTGACTGGACGCTGTTGCTGCTATAAGCACCAACAGCACCCAGTCAAATCAGTTACAAAATATTCAATAGCTTCCCTATATAGTTTTCAGGAAATTTATAGTTAGAACATTCCGGGATCGATCAATCCCAAAACGGCGAGGTGTGGGCGGAGCTTAGCTAGTGATGGGCGAGGCATAGCTAAAATGGAAAGGTTCATTGTGTACATCTATCAACATTCCAGCAGGATGGCAACTCTTCCTATGTGGTGACTTTAACTCCAAACTTGGAAAAATAAGCAACACAGAGAAACAAACAGGGTATGCATCGTGTATTGGTTCCTATGGGATGGGGAAATGCAACAGTAGTGGGGACGCATTAGCTGCTTTCATCTGCATGTATGGTTGATATGCACCGAACACAGCTATTAAGCACCCGTGACGTCATCGAACAGCATGAACACGCCACGATGACATGTAGCCGTCAAGAAAATTAAAACCAGAAAAGCAATATTTAATCAGATTGACTGTGCATGGTGAATGCAAAGACGTTACTCCAGACTCACGATCCTACTGTGTTACATACATCAATAGTAAACCAGTGATTACTCGATTACGGATTGATCAACTGTACATCATCTGCAAGCGACACTCAGAACAAGAATCCAAGGTCAAACATAATCTCTCAAAAGCAATTAACGACACGGCGATCCAGGCATCGTATAGGAAATCAATAATTGAGCAGATGATCATGGTTGACCTTGACTG
The DNA here is from genome assembly GCA_034401795.1 of Chaetoderma sp. LZ-2023a. Taxonomy (NCBI): domain Eukaryota; kingdom Metazoa; phylum Mollusca; class Caudofoveata; order Chaetodermatida; family Chaetodermatidae; genus Chaetoderma; species Chaetoderma sp. LZ-2023a. Next base: position 58,224,041 of record CM067371.1, read on the forward strand.
TAAACCAAACGAAGTCCTGAGTAAAGTCCTAAAATGTGCGGAGATATCAGCTGCATCAGTGGAGTCAGGAATACCAACCAAAGGAAATCCTATGTTGATGATACACTTGTTACAAAGCTGTCTGAACAACAGAGAGCACTGCAACTACGCAAATATCACAGCAGTCGAAATGAACACCAACATGAACTAAGACAGAAAACGAACCTTTACTTACGTTTGAAGGCCAGGCACGGACCCTGCAAAAGCCACTGGAAGCAGAAGTTGGAAAAGCAGCTACTCATGCTAGTAATAACATCGTGACGCGAGGAACTACGCATGGGAAGTAGCGGAGGTTACTTCCGCCTCTGCCGTCACCGTTACTTCCTGCACATCGGTTAGCCTATTTTTCCATCTCATTTTGCAAACCACCTTCTGCTTCTTGGCGTCCTTCTCAAGGTGAGGTTGGTTCTCGTAACACCATCCTTGGACCGCATCTCTTCATCGGCCTGTTGCTCAAACTCCTCACACTTATTGACCTATTCGACCTCCGCATCTTCAGTCTCTTCCTCGTTCTGAGTCTTATAAACTCATAGGAAACATCATCTTGGTCCAATCTTTTTCAGCCTCTCTCCATTCCGTTCTCCTATTGGCCAATACTCCTTATTTTTATGTTTGCCATCTTCTTCTTCCGCTTCTTCCGCTTCTTCTTCTTCTTCTTCTTCTTCTTCTTCTTCTTCTTCTTCTTCGTTTTCTTCTTCTTCTTCTCTTTGCTACTGTTACTTCCACTACTACTGCTGCTGCTTCTGCTGCTGCTGCTACTACTACTACTACTACTACTACTACTACTGCTGCTGCTGCTGCTGCAACAACAACAACAGCAACAACAACAACAACAACAACAACAACAACAACAACAACAACATAGCAGATTTTGACTCAGCTCAGTTTACAACTCTCTACTAATAAATTAATAGCTATCTTTCCACTTAATAATAATATCTGATCCAGCATGAATATTATTGCCAAGTACTACGATCACTACAACGTATATTAAAATCGTATGTAGCGTCCTCCTTTAACTAGAACACTGTTCATTGTGATATCATGCAATTATCATTTCGTCGATGACAGGTTTATTTTCAGAAAATTGATATGCATTGTATTTCTGAGAACCCTTGAATGATCAAAACAGTCGTGAATTAATCGGTACCTATTTCTACTACAGTAGAACTTAGAAATAACCTAACAGATTTCCAAAATAAAATAAAAACATACTGTTGAATATGTTGAAAATAATTGGATTGGAAGACATTGCTGCAGCAATGTCTTCCAATCCAATTATGGTCAAAATATTCAACAGAATACCTTGTTTCTGTTTATTTTTTGGAAACGTTTTGCCTTATTTATGGACTGTAGGCCTACAGTATTTATAGAACTCTAATTATAGCTAGGCCCCCATAAGCCCATTGCCATATTGTATTGTGTTTCGCTAGTCCCTCCTGTATTAGGATCACCGCCCAGACTAACAGCGTCACTGCTCAGTGAGGTTCCTGGTCACATATCCGCACCCCTTGGGGTGTTTCTACATTTATTTGTAACGTATTTACAGACAGTCTAGATAGTGAACCAAGGAGCCACCGACAGCTTTGCTGAGAGCTGTAACGTAGGTTGGTTTTAGAGCAGGCTGCCAGCTATGCCGCACAGTAATGTCCAGTCTGTACACATCTGCACCACCCGCCTTTTTAGATAGGCGTCTTACAGGCTTCAGTTATGACATCTTGGAGACACTGATGGCAGGGCTGACATCCGACATCTACTATTTACACTATCAGAGCGTATTCGCAACTGAGCTCCCGATACAGGGCCTGCCACTCAGAGTGAGTTCTTTTATGCCCCCCCCCCCCCCCCCCTCATGGCACAGGTACCACACTAGACGGGGCCGACGGCTTTACGTCCCCTCCGAAGAACGTGTCATTTGAATGACGTATGGCATTCTGGGAATTCAGGTGTGAAAATGGGCAATCGATTAATTTACGGGTAAGAAGTACACGTATCTTAGCTAGAAATAGGCGGCGTGTAGCTAGACATCGATTCTTCTATTGGGCTATCGGAATGGATGACATTACCAATGAGGAATTGCTCATGACAAAACAAAATAAAATATATGATATATGATGATAGGCAATAGAAGGCACGAAATTTGATACGTTATGCAAGTATTCGTGGCATTGCGATATTTAGCATTGGCGGGGAATGCAATCCACAGCTGGTGGTAGCGCCTAGTATCATAGCCCACAAACGCTTCCATCACACGTTGTTGTTGTGAAAGCGTTTGTGGGCTATTATGCTAACCGTTGCTGCCAGTTGTGGGTTCGATTCCCCGTCCATATGGGGTAAGAAACTCTTCTGCTCAGTTTATGAGGTTGTGTGCGTGCGTGCCTGCGTGTCGAATCATAGTTGATGTCGGGTACGTAGCTACATATCGGTAGTCCAAAGCAGGGACCATCAGGTCCGAGGTCATTAAAGAATTGCAACTTGAATCAGGACATATCAGTAGTCGAGTGAGTCAGAAGACGCGCTTTCTTATTTTAACTACTCATAAATTAAGCATTCACATTACTCGATATGGCATAGTTACTGCCTGTACTTCGGATAAAACATGTGCACTGATAGTAATCAATACAATGGATAAATCCGCTTTTAGCTATGCTCCGCCCATTTCTAGCTAGACTCCGCCCGCGCTTTGCCGGTTTTGGACTGATAGAACTGTGTATTACCAGAATCCCAATATCAAGGTAAACTATACAGGCAAGCTGTTCAATAGTTTGAAACTAATTTTACTGGATGTTGTTGCTGCCAATAGTATGGATATTAAGAAGTAAAGACATACAATTCATACACATGACGTGTTTTTTTAAAAGTTCATGAGGGACTTAGCTACGCCATTCATTGCGTATTTTGTTTGTGGCGTCATTTAACATGTGACATAATTCATTATGACGTCATATACTTGAGTGACAGGTTGGATTAATCAATCCTTTGCTACAATGTCCGACAGTTATAATGCCACAAAAAGACGCATATAGTACAATAACTATAATGCATTTAAGATGACTGTCACTTACATAGCCTATATGTGTAAATATTATTGTATATTTCTTTTAGCCAGCCGAGAATCGGCCTTCACAAACGCCATTTCTGCCGCCGGTGTAGTCCACAGCGTCAGCAGGGCATGCCGGGACGGTAGTTTAACGAGATGCGGGTGCAGTAAGTCCCAGAGACCCAAGAACCTACACCGGGACTGGGTGTGGAATGGGTGCGGTGATAACATCGAATACGGGTACCGATTCGCAAAAGGCTTCGTGGACATTCGAGAAAAGGAAAAGAATCACCCGCGGCACTCGCGCAGCTTGGCGCGCATGCTGATGAATTTGCATAATAACGAAGCGGGAAGAAGGGTAAGTGATTCATTCTGACAGATGTTACACCAACACCTTGATAACCCAGGTTACTGGGCCGGTACTGGACTAATATCGCCCCAGTACGCTGCGCTATTAGTTGTGTTCCAATACCGAGACATGATATCGATATATCGAGACTTATCTTCATTAAATATCGCTATATTGTCTAAGGCGATATCGTTCCACACATAACACATGCTACACACGATGCTATATACACAACGTAATGCGACGGTGGTCACGGATGGTTTAGGAGTAGGGCCTATGCAATCCGGGTTAACATATCTAAATTCATGCGATTATTGAATGTATGGACCTGCTTGTAAAAATAGATGTGTGTTATAGACCTATGTGATTATTTTCGTCATTTGATTATTAGTACGTTTATGGTATTACAGAATTTTGACGTAGATAAGTTCGTCAGGGACGCATAATTGATGATGGACTAAAGCGCTGTTGTACGAACTGTATGTCTATACTATTTAAATTCTATTTTACACATTCACTCTAAAATGCCTGAAAGAAAAATTGTTAAAATTGGCTGAAATTTTATGCCAGAGGTAATGAAACGAAATAAATTTTACCATATGATCAATGATTTCATTACATATAAATTAATATAATTTTTTTAAGTTGTGAAATTGACTTAGAGACGGGAGTCCCTAATTCAACTTCACAACTAAAATATTATATTAATTTATACGGAATGAAACCATCATATGGTAAGACTTATTTCATTTCATTACATTGGTGTACACAATTTAAGCCTCTAAAAGTCTAAAATTTTAACAATTTTACTTTCAGGTCTTTTATTGTGAATATGCACCTTTAATAAACATGCTGTTGAATATTTTGAAACTAATTTGACTGGGCGCTGTTGCTGCCTATGGCAGCAACATCGCCCAGTCTAATTAGTTTCAAAATATTCAACAGGTTACTTATATAGTTTTTTTGGAAATTGAGATTCAGAGAGTATAGGGATCGATAGACAAAAAATTGAAGTATTAAACAAACCATTCTCAGTAGATGAGATAAACTCTGCTATTGTCCAGCTCAAAATCAATAAAGCTCGTGGTACTGACCTAATAATAAACGAATAATAAACGAATTTCTAAAAGCATTGAAAGGACTTATGCTACATCTATATACGGTCAAAAATTATTTAGCGCATTTTTAGAATCCCGACATACACCCGAAGTATTGACAAAAGGTATTATATTACCATTTTATAAAAAATAAAGGACCAAAGCAGGACCCCGAAAACTATCGCGGTATCACGCTCCATAGCTGCTTCTCTAAGCTATTTACAACAATTATCAATAACAGACTGACTGCATATGCAGAGCAGATTGATTTAATTTGGCAGGAACAAGCTGGTTTTCGCGCAGGGTACTCCATATTAGATCACATCTTTTCCTTAAAGGCTTTAACTGACATTTATTTATCAAAGCGCAAGCGATTGTACTGTGCCTTCGTTCACTATAAGAAGGCATTCTATACAGTTAACAGAACCCATCTTTGGACTAAACTATTGCTCAATAACAAATGATAAATTGTTTTTTATTAATTTTTAATCTTTATGATGATGCTAATCGTGTATCAAAGATGCCGTGACACACTCACTTTCTGATTTTTTCACTTGCTCTATAGGCGTGCGACAGGGTGCAAATTTGTCCCCTTTACTCTTTGCACTGTTCCTAAAAGCACGATGTCCACAACCCAAAATGGGCTTTCCGAAATTACACAAATGGTTACAGGAATGAACGAAAACACAGATTATGTAATTTAATTAAAACTATCTATTCTGAAATAAATGCAGAGAGAAGAATGTATCTTCCTAAATAGTATACACTTCACCCAAACACACATAAAATGCATACATTTTTCAATACAAAAAACCGCATAACAATAATAGCTCTCTGTAAATGTATCGACATCATTATGAATAAGTTTAAAAAGAAGAAATTACAGATTATGTAATTACCGGCGCGCAAAGCTTGCCATACCTCTTTCTCCAACAAATTTATGCACGTCCCAGCGAGTGGCGGTGGCAGTAGTAGTAGTAGTAGTAGTAGTAGTAGTAGTAGTAGTAGTAGTAGTAGTAGTAGTAGTAGTAGTAGTAGTAGTAGTAGTAGTAGTAGTAGTAACTATACAGTATTCATACTACCCGCCGTCGTCATCATCCTCATCATCATCATCATCATCATCATCATCATCATCTATCATCATCATCATCATCATCATCATCATCATCATCATCATTATCAGTTTACGACCACTACCATCATCACTTTTATTTATATCATTGAAAAACATAAACACCTATATGATTTAATTATGTATATAATATATGTAACCGCCATTATATATATATATGTTTCATGTATATATGTTTCGTACACTTCTGGAGAAGTTACAGAATAAACTTGAATTGAATTGAATTAATTATTCATACACCAGGAGACTCATCCACTCCACGACTAGTTTCAGGCGCTCATCAGGTATAGAGGCAGGATCCTGTTTCTACCCTATGGACTACAAAGGTGTGAAACCGGTCGTGGAGTGTATGACTCTCATGGACCACGCATTTGCATTATATAATTCATCAGAAAGTTTTGAAATCAAGCATAAGAACGAATACCTTGTCACCACTTCAGTTGAATCTGTTCGCCTGACCTAAAAGTTTTACCTCCTTTCAGCCATTCCTCTGGTTTCTATAAATTCTGATCACATTCAAATTCGGAGCGCAGCAAATCGAAATCTACATAAAGGTTAATATATTTTGTGCTATATTTACTGAAAATACTCTGCATATCTAGGCTGCTGCTGAATATTATGACGCCAATTTGACTGAAAATTGTGGCTTACGCAACTCCGTAAAATCGTTTTTCAAAATATTTTGAAGGTTCAGAATTATTTAACGGGAAAGCAACCGAATTGATAGTAGGCTAACTTCAGAATGGAAACGCTTAATCTATCTATTACGTTTAGATAATCTGATTCATTAGAAACTCCTTTGGCCCCGTTAGATCACCTTGGCGTACGTAATCAAATCAGCCCCCTCGTAAATAATTCTTCGCTATTTAAAGAGGCTAATTACAGGTCGACTAATGCCGTTACCGATATCAAGGAGAACGCTAAGTTAATCTAGTTTCCCTGAAATGCAACTGAACCCGAACGCGAAACGACCGGAATACGGTGCGGGTTGGCATACTGATCTGGTTTATACACGACGTAAGAGGGAAGGAAGGCGTAGACTGTACAATGGATGGATAAGATCTGCCACTTACGTATGTGACGTCATAATTAATTGCGTCATATGTATGATGACGTCACAATCAGCATGACGTATCGTAACTAACGTCATGAAGCTCTAAAAGTCCGCCGAGTGTACGAATTATATGTCCTTGACGAATTAACAATTTAATACACATTCTGTTCAATGTTTTGAAACTAATTTAACTGCGGCTGTTACTGCCATAAGCGTATCTGTATAGTTACCTTGAGATGGACGTTTCCAATTCAATTCAATTCAAGTTTCTTTCGATAGCTTCTTTGAAGTACATGAATATATAAATTAATGTATAAATGATAAAACTTCAGTTTTAGCTATGCCCGCTCATCTCTAGCTACGCTCCACCCACACCACGCTCGTGTTGGGATCGATCGATCCCTGAACTCCCTGACTATCAATTTCCATAAAACTATACAGGTAGCCTAAGCTGTTGAATATTTTGAAACTAATTTGACTGGGTGCTATTGCTGCCTATGGCAGCAACAGCGCCCACTCAAATTAGTTTCAACATATGCGGCATAGGCCCTAATGTTTATTAAATAGTAAAGACATACAATTCGTACAACGTGTCGGACTATCAAGCGTTTAAGACGGACTAAATCGAGTCATTGATGCTGTAATTGATTATGACGTAACCCTGCACGTCACGTAGTTGATTGTGACGTCATATAATGGATGGATAAACTGGAAAGGTCCATTGGACATTCTTGTTCAAAGTATATAAATCTATCCTATCACATGCAAAATATAGGAGGAGCATAGCTAGAGTTGGGCGGAGCATAGCTAGAAATAGATCCCTTTATATTGTAGACAACTGAGCGGTTTCGCAAATCATCATCATCTCCATCACCGACATCCCAATCAAAATCTTATCTAGTCCAAGTTCACCTTTGTTTCGCTCATACAGCCATGGTATATGAAGTCAATATATTTTACAATATTTAATTAAAGCGGTGGAGATATTAAGAGCTAATAATTTTTACAAAACTAACAAAAGCATAGTTATAAAAGAATCGATTTATCGGTTTCAGTGATACATCAATTGGATTGTTTTTCACTTTCTTCGACAAAATTAAGTGTTTGTATAATTTATTTGATCACCATCACAACCATCACCAGCATCACCACCACCACCGCCGCCAAAACAGCAGCGACGACGACGATAACGATGACGATGACCACCACCGCCGTCGCCGCCACCACCACCACCACAATAATAACAACAACAACAACAAAAAAACTAAACAACAAAAACAATAACAACATAATTTTCTTGATGGTATAGGATATACTAAATGGAATTTAAAACATTTATGATCTCCCATTTGCCCATCAATTATTGGTTAAGGATATAGTTTATAATAACAGACGCACGGACATACGAATACACGCACAAAGGAGGTTTGTGAAATGAGTAACCGTTAAAATTTTGATGTTTGCTATAAAACCACCTCGATCTATAGAGTGAGACGAAGTCAAAGGAAATACCAGAGGCATAAAATACTTTTTAATATGTAGAACAATTATATAGCGACATAGCCATTATACTGGCGCCATTGAAGGTGACCACGAAAGGCAATTCGAAATCTAATGGTGCGAAGCTGTATAGAAATGTAAAGATTTTAACACTTTAAGGCGTTGGTTAGTGAGAATAAGCAGAAACTGGTATTTTACACTTGATTTTAATAACCATACTAGACCCTTGCGAATATGAAATATCGTTTAAAAATCATTTACAAAATGAGATATTGACAGACAGTCAACATTTTGAAACTAATCTACCTGGGAGCGTTGCTGCCTCAGGCAGCAACAGCTTTCAGGTAAATTAGTTTCAAAATGTTTAGTAGCTAGTATCAGGGTAAGTGCTTCTTTTCTTTGTTCAGTAATGAGCGACGTAAATCAGGTTTCTCCATAAAGGATATATGGTGTTTTTCATGTCTTTTAGTATTCTCATATCCCTTTGTGTAAAAATGTACTGTCCTGGGAAGCATATTCTGCCTTGTCAATGGCATACATCACGCATTCTTGCAACATGTGTTCAGTTATCTGGGGGTGGGGTGGTGGGTGGGGTGGGTGGGTGGTGCGTGTGTGTTTGTGGGCGTAACTACAGGGACATTGTTCGTAGTCTCTAATGTCGAGCCTTCCTTTAATACGCTGTTTCAGATGAGCGTGTCTTGTACCGTATCTATTTTTGCACCTTTTGCTACCTCATGATGTAACATTGCTGACCCTTTATGGCTAATCTTCAGGTCACTAGAGTCCATAGAATTTTCAATGTAATTTATGGATCCACCCTCTTTTGCCAACTTCGTCTGTAGTATTGTTTTTTTTGGAATATATGACAGCGTCTTGGCATCCATTGCTATGTACATTATATTTCTTGGTACCATATTGCCTGAGATCAATCAGAGACGATACGCGTTCCTTTACCTCAACGTTGTGTAAGTCATTAAGAGTGTCGGGAGGAGAAGCATGCCTGTTTCTCAATGAAGATGTCTTCTTTCTCTAAAAAGCGTGCAAATTTAGATTCTTCCAATGAGCTTGCAGGTGCATGTTGTAAGGCTGACACGTTTACGCTTTCAACTTTGTTACGGGTTATTCTTTGTGTGGATCGGAATCATCGTTGCTGTTCCATAGCATATCGGAGAGACGATGCCGTCAGGGATTCTCATATGGGTCCTTTTACGGGTATTTACCCTAAAAATCCAGCTTTGGACCCCAAATGTAATGGCAGAACGTCCCATGGGACAAACGTGTATAATTGTGTTATGCTAAGTAGTTTTATAGGTTTTTGCACACAAATATCTACACAAGCTAGCACGGGACCAGCATGCTTCATAGTTGTGAGTCCATCGTGTCATTTAATTTTAGTATGGATGAGAAATTCTGCTTGGGAACATCAGATTATATCAGTTTTGGACACTTAGATTTCAGCTGGGTACCCTCAGATTTCAGCTGGGCACCCTCAGAATTTATCTGGGTACCATCAGATTTCAGCTGGGTACCCTCAGATTTCAGGGTGTGGGTCCCTGGGACCTCCAAAATTTAGATGCCATGAGAAACTGTTTCCATGACTTCACCCAGTTCTGTCAGATTAAACTTTATATCCATGACTACCTCATCACATTCAATAGAGTGATCCATTTCTAGCTATGCCACGCCCATCTCTAAATAAACTCCGCCCATATTTAACGGTTGTTGGAATCGATTTAAAACTTTGAACCCTGAATTCCCAGAATCTAAGATTGAAGGTAACTATACGGCTAAAATGTTGAATATTTAAAAAATTAATTTGACCGGAACCTCTTGCTTGCTTCTCCTTCCCTCCTCCCTCACCCTCGCTCGCCATCTCTTCCCCATCCCTCCACTCACCCCCTTCCCTCCCACTTTTCACGTTACTGATTTCATTTCTATGTGAATACATGATTGTCATCTTAGGCAGTAGGCCTAACAATCCCGATTTAAAATTACAATATAAATGTTTCCTATTATCTTGAAAACAAGTTGCGCGGTAGTTGTTTCTGTCTATGGCAACATCAGCTCCAAACATAGTTGTTTAAAAAAAAAAATGGCCGCATTTATATAGACTCTTCTAAATAGATTAGAATAAATGTTACATCCTTAGTATCCCCAATACTGCAGGTTACTGGGCCGGTACATGACCAATACTAGGCCAATACGACCCGGTATTGGCCCAGTCCAGACCCAGTAACAAGCGTTGGCATGCTAGCAGCTGCTGGTTGTGTAGAACTTCAACAAATGACGCAGCCGTCCTCTGGCCCGTATTTAAACATTGTCTGGCTTGTTGTGTATGTGCGCTTGTGAACAATTAAATTGTGAAATTGAATTTTTTTTGGTACTAATTTGCAACACGATAATCATTCCTAAGGCGACTAATGTGAGACAGATCTAGAAAACCATAGGCCGTGATATCGGCATGTTTATCTCCACATCGCTCGTCCACAATGCGATCAGGGAGGCTCGGCCGAGTTTCGAAAGCTATTTATCGTGAAATCCCCGAAAATGTGACAGACACCTCGTGAAAAATGATCCGGGGATATTCATGCAGAAAGTCATTAGAGAATGTCGGCTTATGAATAGTAACGATTAGGGAGCTTAGGAAAGCGGGATCCCACGACGTTTTTACAACAGAACACCCGTAGGGGAACAAACGCGTGCATTTGGAGGGTAGGTGAGGGAGGTTGGTGGGAGGGTGGGTGATGATGGCAGTGGGGTGTCCACTTAATGCATTCTGCCATAGTCTATTTCTCAGACACGCCCGCTGATGCACCAAGAACACATATGTTATCAGCTGGTGATTGTGACACCTGTTTGAAGGTTGTGCATTTTCAGGTGGTGGTCGCGTTCATGTTGATGCTGCTAAAATATTACATGCTGAAACTGACCATAAAACACTGAAATGGAAAGCGATCTAGTAAATCTGATAGTTTAGCATATGGGTATACATGCAAATTAATCACTGTAGGGACGGCGTACAACGTTATCTCCTTCTATCAACCGCGCAGCAAAGCGCTCAAAATCCCACTTATACTAATTAACCCTTTAACTCTCGAATTTACTCAAGAAAATGTCCATTTACAGACCAAGAGAAGACTATTTTTTTAAATTTCCAAAAATAGTCTTCTCTTTATCTGCAAATAGACATTTCCCAAGACCACTGCAAAAGCCATTTTTTGCTGATGAGTGCTAAAGGGGTACTTGTCAAGATTTAAAAAAGAAAATAGAAATTCTGGCTCAGCGAATGTCCAATTTATTTGCATGCCAAGAGAAGACTATTTAAAAAAATTAATTTACCACTACATTTTGCAAAACTTTTTTCGTTTCTCCTGCAAATTTGCATTTCCTAAGACCATTGCCGAGGCTGTATAGGCTTGCTTGAACATTAATAAAATGTCAAGGAAGTACGAACTTTTGCTTTTAAAATCATCTCTATCATATATATATATATATATATATATATATATATATATATATATATATATATATATATATATATATATATATATATATATATATATATATATATATATATATATATATATATATATATATATATATATATATATATATATATATATATATATATATATATATATATATATATATATAAATATATATATATATATATATATATATATATATATATATATATATATTTGTTCGTGAGTACCTACAAGAATATGATGAGAGCGATGACAGAGATGATGAAAAATTTAGGTTTGACAATGAAAATGTATTTAAAATATACCTTGATGTAATAAATATAAACTTGAACTTGATAGCTCTTGAGAAATCAAGGACATATATTGACCAGTGACCCTTCATTCCTGTAAGCAAATCTATTTTTGTGATAGGCATTGTTAGTTGCGTTTGGTATAGAGTAGACAGACGGTGGCGCGACCCGCTCTTGTAAAACAATTTCCGCGTAATATGGGTTGAATTAAGATGTGTTGTCGCGTTACTCCGACAGGAAGCATCGCGTGGTTGCTTTGCCCATCTACTCACGCGCACACTTTTACTATCGCTTGAAGCAGGAGTAATCGACATTCGTATCTCGCGAGATCTCCTTCGATACGAGATCGAGAGAAGTATCTCGTGTGTATTGAGTAGCCATTGGCGTAGTGATTTCCACCAGAATATGGTGGTAGAGAGAACTGAAACTTAAAAGGACACGAGCGCTACTTTCTTCATACCAGACAATATGAATTAACGTAAAATGAGATGATATAAAGCCTATAGTAGTCTGTATGACAAGTAGTTAACAGAAAACTATTCCCTCTGAATTCGTCGTAATATTCAAATCTGTCGCACATTTGTCGCACACAAAATGAGGTCAAGAATTTGCTGACGCTGCGTGGATGTGGATATCATACGAATCACTGAGTGGACTGAGCCGATTTTAATGTATGTATCAAGCTAGTGATGCAGAGGTAAAGATGGTACCAAAATCAACAAGATCCACAGTGTTACTTTTACTGTCCGCTACAGCGATGGACTGGGTCCAGATGGGTCTGGTCTCCGAAGTGGAGTCTGTGGAACAGCCTAGTTGTTATGATGACGTACTAAGATGGCCGGTCAATACATTAGAGGTGTATTCTCGAAGAAGTCACGCCTCTATTTTTAGATTGGAGCAATCGAGTCGAATTATACCACGTGATACGAATTTGTACCACGTGATATCGTTGTCCGATTATACTCTTGGTCGTTTGGATATATTGTTGAGGTACCCCGCTTACCCCGACAACATTTCCGAACTTAGCCATGCATGTAGCAACCCAATAAGCAATTTGGCCCGTTTGTAAACACATAAAATATATTAGTTAAAACCATTCAATATATGTATAGTGACCACTTATAGCACAAGCTAGAAGAGGTTAACCTAGCAACAGACGTCTCTCGATCAATGTAGCACATTTCAAAATCACCAAGCTTTGAACATTAGAATCTTAGCACCTCCATTCCATGACAGCTATACAGGAAAGATGTTAAATATTTTGTAAAAAAAAAATTTAACTAGGTGGCAGCAACAGCTCCCAGTCAAATTAGTTTCAAAATATTAAATTAAATATTCCTTATATCATAAAGAATCTGTCGTTTCTGGTCTGTATTGGTCAAAGGGGGGAGTCACCAGAAACCCCCACATCCAGACACCTGGCCACCCAACCCACCCCCTCCCCAACCCAAACTCATATGTCGTACAGTATAGACAGGTGGTCTCTTAATACGAGTGGCTACTATATGGTATTACTTTTGGAGTCACCATATTTGACCTTTAAGACATGGTCTATTGACCACATATTTCAAGGACACGTCATTAATGGACCTGTCCAGTTTTCTCTATGCCCCTCCCATCCCTAGTAAAATTGCACCCACACCTCGCTCGTCTTGGGATCGACCGATCCCTGAACTTATTGACTATCAGAAAACTATACAGGTAAGCTGTTAAATATTTTGAAACTAATTTGACTGGATGCTGGTGCTGCCTATGGCAGCAACAGCGCCCAGTCAAATTAGTTTCAAAATATTCAACAGTAACAGTGTTTATTAAATAACAAATACGTACAACGTGTCGGACTATTAAGCGTTTAAGACGGACTAACTCGAGTCAATCGCGACGTAATGTTTATAACCTCATCCTGAACGTCACGTAGTCGATTATGACGTCATATGGTTGACTGAGGAAATGGATTTCTGAATTGACCTCAAAAGGCCCTGACATACAGAGTATATCTGATATGGTCACCCTTGTATTGACGTTGTTCACCATCTCGATCAAATGTCAATTATGTATTGACACTTTGAAACGATCTCTCCCACGGCGACACCGATTAGCCATTAACTACTTGAAATCGTTAACGATTATTAATATCCAGCGTACTTCAGGAGCAACGAGTTATAGTGCTATTGATATAGCGCACCAATGTAGGAATCCGGTGTTAGCTATGCCCCGCCCATCTTTAGGTAAGCTCCACCCACGCTTCGCCCGTGTTATACAGGTAAGCTGTTGAATATTTTGAAATTAATTCGACTGTGTGCTGTTGCTGCCTATAACAGCAACAGCGCCGAGTCAAATTAGTTTCAAAATAATCAACAGCATTGTTATTAAATAGTAAAGACATACAATTCGCACAACAACGCTTAATCCATCATCAATTAAGCGTTCGTGACGAACTTAGATACGTCATTCATGACGTAATTCATTATGACATCATCATACACGGCACGTAGTTGATTATGACGTCATATGATTGATGAAAAACTGGAATCCTCCATTAACTATCGACACGTCCGTTTGTCAACGGCGCAGAACATTGAGTTAGATATTTGTAGAGTGCTCATGCCCATCTCAAAGGCGGCATTTCAGAGTTCAGTAGTTTCTCGCCCGATCTAGTCTCCAAAATAATATGTTTTGTTACTAATCCTATGACGTAGTCGAATAAAGTGTCAGATTAATACAGTCAGTACAATTTTATTTCTGATAAAATATATAAATTTGCGGTTGTTCAATTTCTCTTCCAATTACCAAAGAAGCATTGTGTCACTTTTGGAGGCTATATATGTAGCTGAACGGCTGCGTCAGACAGTCAGCGCTGACAACAACTTGGTATACGGGTCTACGCCGTTTACAAACGGTCCTGCACGTTAGATATACAAACGGGACAAATTGGTTATTGTGTCGCTACATCCTCACGAGAAACTTAACCGGCGTAACGCAATACTGAGGTATGGCATTATTCCCGATTAACTCTTCAGAGAGAACACGGCCTTAGATAAATATATTTACTTTTCGTTTCCTCAGAGGTTTTGGGTAATAGGCCTATTGATGGATATTTTAGGACATGGGAGTCGTCATTTAATAGACTAATTCTTTCGGGGGTGTTTTATACTTGCAGATGTGCTGCTAAAGTCGTGAATGGCGCTATTTTTCAGTAGGCCTGCAAATTTCAAAACAAGTTTTGTTTTCAATCGTTCCTTATTTTCTAAGAGAGCAATTATTCTGTATTTCTTTTTATGCGTTGACCTAGTAGTTGCTAATCCAATACTTTTAACATATCAACCATACTCTAATGGAGCTACGTCATTATAATTGTACCGTCAGCTAACATGTGACGTATTTGATTATGACGTCAGATAATTGAGTAACGGATCGGATCTTTCTATTGAACGCGAAACTCGTGCTAGTTTCTGAAATCATGTTGCTAATAGCTATGGTATCGCAATAGCTAAAAACAGTTTTCGTTCCATACGCTACACAAAATGCTTACCCTCTTTCCTAGCTCGATAGTTGCGGAACAGTTAATTATGGTAATGCGGGTATGGTAGAGGAGGATACGCTGAAAAGACTGATAGCTTTACTAGATGAAGTATTACCCGAGTCTTTGTCTTACATTCACGATTCCAAGAGGTAATTAATTTTATGTGGCGAATTATGTTGCGGGTGACAAACAAATATCCCCAGAAGTCACCTCTGACAGTCAGGGGCATATATCAATGGAACCGGGAACGAGGTATTTAAGAATCGTGTTTTTCCAGACTGCGATCGTATTGCTTCAAATGAACCTTTCCATTTTTAGCTATGCCCCGCCCATCACTAGCTAAGCTCCACCCACACCTCGCCGTGTTGGGATTGATCGATCCCCAAATGCCCTAGCTATTAATTTCCTGAAAACTATACAGGGAAGCTGTTGAATATTTTGCAACAGCGCCCAGTCAAATTAGTTTCAAAATATTCAACAGAATATTTATTAAATAGTAAAAGCAAACAATTTGTACAACAACGCATAGACCGTCTTCAAATATGCGTTCGTGACGTACTTATCGACGTCATTCATGACGTCATTCATTATGATGTCATTGTACACGTCACACAGTTCATTATGACGTCATGTGATGGGTGAGTACTCTGGAAAGGTGAATTTGTCTTCCAATACAATTATCTTCAAAATTATAAACATAACATTTCTTACGTCGTGTTTAAAATAATTATTGTACTAACTAACATGTTTCTGTTATATAATAATATCATAATTTTGTTGGAAACATGCTAACTTATTTATGATATATACTGTACTTGGTCATTACTGAACAGATTATGTCCAGATCGCTGACATTCAAATCAAATATACATGAATATATTACTAAATTATAGTGATATATGGGCAATGTGATTTCACCTTTTTACTTGTGTTCTAATATTGCATATTTTGTTTGTTTCTAAGTAGCTATGTGTGTGTGTGTGTGTGTGTGTGTGTGTGTGTGTGTGTGTGTGTGTGTGTGTGTGTGTGTGTGTGTGTGTGTGTGTGTGTGTGTGTGTGTGTGTGTGTGTGTGTGTGTGTGTGTGTGTGTGTGTGTGTGTGTGTGTGTGTGTGTGTGTGTGTGTGTGTGTGTGTGTGTGTGTGTGTGTGTGTGTGTGTGTGTGTGTGTGTGTGTGTGTGTGTGTGTGTGTGTGTGTGTGTGTGTGTGTGTGTGTGTGTGTGTGTGTGTGTGTGTGTGTGTGTGTGTGTGTGTGTGTGTGTGTGTGTGTGTGTGTGTGTGTGTGTGTGTGTGTGTGTGTGTGTGTGTGTGTGTGTGTGTGTGTGTGTGTGTGTGTGTGTGTGTGTGTGTGTGTGTGTGTGTGTGTGTGTGTGTGTGTGTGTGTGTGTGTGTGTGTGTGTGTGTGTGTGTGTGTGTGTGTGTGTGTGTGTGTGTGTGTGTGTGTGTGTGTGTGTGTGTGTGTGTGAATGAATGAATGTGTACGACCTTGCGCGTATGTATGCGTGAACGGTGATTCGAACATCGACATTCGACGAGGTAATTATTCTGCAATACTGTTTTAGTAATATCTATCGAAAATGAACAAACATGTTAATTATCTAATTTAACAGTCATTTTACTTGTGTTATAATATTGTACATTTTGTATATTTGTAAATAGTTATATATATATATATATATATATATATATATATATATATATATATATATATATGTGTGTGTGTGTGTGTGTGTGTGTGTGTGTGTGTGTGTGTGTGTGTGTGCGTGTGCGTGTGTGTGTGTGAGGGCCTCGGGAAGATCAGTTTACTGACGATGTATACCCGCCTTAAATAAAGATTATTATAGGGACATCCCTGATAGCGTAGGTTACTGGGCCGCTACTGGAACAAATTATTATTATTATTATTATTATTATTATTATTATTATTATTATTATTATTATTATTATTATTATTATTATTATTATTATTATAGGGACATCCCTGATAGCGTAGGTTACTGGGCCGGTACTGGAACATTACTGGCTTAATACAACCCGGTATTGTTTCAGTACCAGCCCAGTAACCCGCATTCTCAGGAATATGCTAATTCCCGTGACACGAATTAAAATATTCCGGTAATTAAATTTTCGGCTAATGAGACGATTTCCTATGACCAATTTGTCCAATTGTTCGGGGCTCAGATAATGTGGATAGATGAGTGAAATATACACCAGGCCTATATTGAATTCCTGTAATAAAATGTATAGATGTAATTTTAAATAATACTGCAGTAATTGATTTTCCAATAAAATCGGGATCACCGTACGATCCATACATCCGAAAACGCAGGTTGCTGGAGCGGTACAGGTCACTACTAGACCGTATTGGCCTGGTATTGGTACACGACCGGCCCCGTAACCTGCATTATCAGACACTATGATGGGGAGATGCGCGAGGAATCAGACAATGGGATTTACTCATTTTTTAATTACAACAGAAGCCGCGTTGAAAGAAACCATTAATACTAAGCTTAGAGCAAACATTATTTATGTATACTGTTCGCCTTAATGATGCACATGTTTCGTTTCTGGGCTAAAAATTCCGATCGTATCCGCGAGAATTTAACCATTGCCAAGAGCTAGGTAATCAAGAAGTCATTGCTGTCAAGGAACCGTGTATTAATGTATGCGATTACTCGAATCCGGCGTTGCATCTTCACGCGTATTGCTAATGTAGCGCATGACACGACATAAATTATCTACCGATTCCCGTTATGCGTCATTTCATTCGTAGACATCGAGGTTTTGGGCTCCTTCTGTTCTTCCTAAGAACTATGGAAGAAATTTGGCCACTGCTTGAACCGGAAAATGTTCCCTATTCTTGAGAATTTTTACTGATAAATTATGCTTTCCCGTTTCACATTAACTAGTTTTCTCGTAATTGTAAGCTAATGTTCATTTTCAAATCGTGATTGCTGTTAAATCCAAGACAGCAGCAACTTTCCACCACATGTTTTCTAAAGTGAATATTGTCTAGTTTTCAGTGAAATATTGACAGCAATCTCATTTTGCGGTACAACTGGTTAACCTGTTAACTCTAAAGTTGGCCAAAAACGGTCTTGAGAAATATCCATTTGCAGATCATGAGAAGATTATTTTTGAAAATTTACAACTGGAATGACTGGCTCGATAACCTAGCCAGGCATTCCAGTGGTAAATTTTCAAAGATAATATTTTCTTGGTCTGGAAATGACCATTTTCTCAGAGATATTTGAAATTTTCTTGAACAAATTTAAGCGTTAAATTGCTAAGTCTCGCTATTAGCGTACATTAGACCAGTGATTGAGTGGCACTAGGTAGTCATCGATGCTGACAGAGGCGCCAAATAGTTACAGATAACTGACGAAATGTTATTTTGTACAACGTTTCTTTTGAGCGATTTGCACATCCGTGTGATAGGATAACAAATTACTAGACGTGGGTGCGTATCCGTGCACCGCTTGTTGGTGGGCGGCTGGGGTCATCAGAAATCATTACCTTGTCATACCAGCAGAGGTAGTGATCTTCATGTTATCCTTTTTCCGCCCACCCCGCTCCCTTATATCCCCCTCCCCTTCCTCTCCCCTAGGCCCCTACCCGGCACGCCTCTCCCCTCTCTCCCCTCACCTCTCCCCCCTCTCTCTCTCTCTCTCTTCTCTGTCCCTCGTTTCTTTCCCCGTCTCGACGTCTATCGCTTCTCTCCACCCACCCCTCTATCCCTCCAACTGCCACCCGCCACCCTCATACTTATCTCTAGTGAAAGAGGGCCCCATTTCTAGCTACCCCCATCCATTTCTATCTAGGCTATGCCAACTTCTTTGCGTATGTTGGAATCGAAAGGGAACATTAAACCTGAAATCCATAATCTAGTCTTCAAAGTAACTATACATGACAATATTTTGAACGTGTCAAAGACATAATTCGTGCAGAGGTTACGGACCTTTTAGTTTTCGTGACAGAGATATACGTCAGTTTGTTTGCGACGTCAGCTAACTAGTAACGTAATTAATTCTGACGTCAGATATTTAAATGACAGATCGGATCCCTTTGTTAAGATGGTGGTTCTGTAAGACAGTTGTTCGCCAGAGGGAACCTCCATCTCGTGCTTCAATCAGCAACGTGTCCTCTGCATAATACTTAGGCCTACCTGTATTTTGATTATAGGGCATACAGCTACCTGCGTGATAACCCAGGGTACTGGGCCGATACTGGGCCAATACTGGACCGCATTAGCGCGGCATTGGTCCGGTATTTGCCCAGTGACCTGCATTATCAGCGGTATGTTAATCCCGAATCATACGCGTCTCATCGTCTAACATTTGTCCTGTCCAATCACCCTCCATCATCGTGCCATATCGGTGGACATTCACAAGTTCTCGGTATTATACGCGAGAATTCATGTGCACTAGTTATAGAGCTTTAATAATCGTTAATAATCTGCTTGGCTTACAACAGCCATTGATGGACCGACAAATCACCCTCCTAGGCCTCCCTGTTAGCCATCTCTCACGGTCATGTTCATCCTCATAGGTGCTCATTAAGGTATTAGGAACGCGCAAAGCATATAATTTGAGCTCATTACATCTTGCCGTTCTCTCTAACCCGTTGTAGACAGCGAAAGAGATGGGTGGGGAATACTGGGGATTACGGTGAATAGCCCTGGTATTAAATGAATCTGATGCATTACTTCAGTTCATAATCTTTATGAAGATGGATGCACCTTTTGTAAACATTTTATTCCACACGAATTCCTTGTACGTTCAATATGATTTTTATTAATCGTATGCTTGTGTCATAGCTTTCTTCAATGCCTATTTTTATGGAGTCTTTGGTATGTTTGGTTCTACGTCAAACGGATTTGTAAAATAAGTCGAGAAATCTTCTTCAAAGATAGATTTATATACTAGCTAGTGAGGTAAGATTCCCCGCTCTAAAAGCCAGTTTATGAGGGCGTAGTGTCTGGCGATGTGTATATTGGTCATCAATTTGCGAAACCATTATTATGGCTCCCATCGACAGACCGACCGACCGACCGATTCATTCATTCATTCATTCATTCATTCATTCATTCATTCATTCATTCATTCATTCATTCATTCATTCATTCATTCATTCATTCATTCATTCATTCACTATGTATAGATACCACACAATACGATACAGTGGTTCTAATATAGATATGGAGTACCTTTAATTATAAATACCTACCGCATATATACACGGTACAAAGCTGAGATGTATAGCTTACTATAGGTGTTGAATGTTGTAGCTCCCATACAGACTTCCAGTGCTCGTACACTCCTGTCCTTTCATACAAACAGGTGACAAGTCCTTTCTCAAAAGCCCAACAATTTTCCCCAAATCAGAAAACATTCTGATAATTATAGGTTATGTCTAACAATGTTGAATCCATGTAGAGAGGGGGTTGTTTGTTAAGAATGTGATCTGTTTTTACGACAAACATCGAAAATAAATGATCTATTTAAGCTGTAGCTCGCATCGGTATCAAATAGTCTTTGTACATGTGTCCGTATTCAAATTTCTCCCACACCAGCACCCCGCCAACCTGAAATTAAAATTAAATTTGCTGATGAGAGCCAACGGCATCAACGTCTTTCTGGGAAACCCTCAAACTAACTTACAGCATGTTTACTCTATCATAATAACTGACTGACTGCAATGCGATCAAAGGTGTCTAATGTCGATGTAACGCGCCCATACCGATTTTGCTCCGTAGAGCAACAGCTCAGGGACCAATATCAAATTTGATACTGGCGCACCCATTGGTCAACGGCACGGGACAAATATATAAAAAATTTGATATCGGTGCGCTCAGCCTCATTGCCCAACGGCGCAGTGACCAATATCGAATTTCATATCGGTGCGCACGTTGACCAACGGCGCAGGGACTAATATGTAATTTGATATCGGCGCACCCATATTGAATTCGATATTGGTTCCATGCGCCGTTGGCCAATGGGTGCGCTGGTATCAAATGCAATATTGGTCCCATGCGCCATTGGCCAATGGGTGCGCCGGTATCAAATTCGATATTGTCCCATACGCCGTTGGCCAATGGGTGCGCCGGTATCAAATTCGATACTGTCCCATGCGCCGTTGGCCAATGAGTGCGCTGGTATCAAATTCGATATTGTCCCGTGCTCCGTTGGCCAACGGGCGCGTCAAAATCAAATTCGTTATTGGGCTTACGCCATTGACCAACGAGTCCGCCGTTATCAAATTCAATACTGGTCCCAGCGCCGTTGGCCAACGGCGCAAATTCGATAGGCGCCACCTGAAACAAGTACCACGAATATATAGTGATACTAACTCTAGGTACCGTCTAACATGTTTGTTTGATTTTCCCGCTAATTGGCACGGATTATCGCCTGGATTGGACTATCGCTGAACACCACAGGCAACAGTTCCTGCGTTACCAGTAGGCCCGTGTGCGACACCACTAACATAATTGTGTCTCGCTAGCTCGTTAAGTGGATGTTAAGTGATAATTTATAAATTCTTCTAAAGCAAATAGCATATGAAGTGTAGATATATCCTTCTAGCCAAATCTTGCGATTGCGGGGTTCCAACACCACCACCACCCCACCCCCAACAGGCACACACGCACACACACCACCTCCCCCCCCCCCCACACACACACCCCGATAACGCAGGGTACTGGACCTTATTGGCGCGGTATTGACCCAGTACCGGCCCAGTAACCGGGGTTATCAGGGAAACTTACCATTTTCTCATGGTTTTCTTGAACTGTTTTGGGATGTTGAGAGCATTTCTGTGTTTGAATACCAGTATGCCATATTCCTAAACTGGGTGCCGGGTATGTATGCATACAGACGGAATGATAGTTGGACGTATTGCCCGATGACTGGGAGGGTGGGTAGTTGAATGTACACTCTATGCAATTTTTACAAACAATTGGTACAAAACAAACAGGCAGAATTATATGGCAGAAAGAGACAAGTTCTTACGACAAAACGCCACTTGTTTTGAATAAGTTGCGTTACCTTTCTCGCGCAGTAACGCTTATAGGCCTACATACACGCAGACGCACAACACACGCTTAAAGTGGTCGTTTTAGAACACGTTTTGCAGTAGTTATATAAAAGATAATCTTTCGAACAATCTTTGCAATCCGGACATTTCTGGCGGATACACCGCGTACTCGTGGTAATTAGGGTGCTCGACAAGGGAACACTTTGCCTCTGCGCGGCAGACGAGATTAATACGTGGTCGTTAACGTTATCGTTTTTTGGGATCTAATTCGTTATACAATCATATGGTTCGAGAAACCACCATCTTATGGGGCCCGCACGACTGTGGTTTTTTAAGACAGGTGGTCTTACGACCACCTGTCTTAACCAACCCCAATCACGTGCTCCCTTGTGATCCCTAAACGCATGTCTCAGACTGGTGACTTGTATTATGAGAGCGTCTACTTTCCAAGTTCTCATTTAGGCTGTCGTTTGAGACAGGTTTCACATTTTTCCTCAGCACCAGAAACGCATTTTTTATTCTGGGTACCGCGTTCAAGTTGGTTAAAATCAGCACCAACATTCAGCTTATTTTCAAACTAATTACCAGATTTCAATAGCATAAACGAAATGTCATTAACATGCCCTGGCTAGACTACATGCATTCCTAAGAAAACGGCCGCATTCCTAAGAAACGGCTTCCATTTTACCTCAAACAAGCAGTATCTATTCACGATTCCTCGACTCTACATTTATGGGTCCATTTCTCTCTCTCTCTCGTTTATCCTGGTAAAGGCATGTTTAGCTATAAAAAGTGTGCAGCTTGGATTTATTATTAATAAGATAGCGTATGCTTATAATGAGACACTTTGCATGATTACAGCACTTCATAGAGCGCATGCTAAGGAACCTGAATGTTACTTTGACGGGATGATGTTTATAGACGAGTCTTTGTTCCAGGGTTGCCAAGGATTATTCTTTGACGGTCTTCGTTTTATTGTCCTGCTCACGCTGCTTTAATTTAGATATACAATCTGTTTGTTAATAGGATTTTATTTTGGCATGGGATACCGCAACGGAGGATCCAATCTTCGGCATGTAGTCGTTGTTGGAATCATAGTGGCCGTAGTCGTAGACCAACGTCCTCCCCCATCTCTCCCCCTCTCACTCACCCTCTCCCTCTCACGCTGTCACGCTCTCTCTCTCTCTCTCTCTCTCTCTCTCTCTCTCTCTCTCTCTCTCTCTCTCTCTCGGTTATCGGTTCCTATTAACCCTTTAACACTCACATCAGCCAAAACGGCTTCTGTATTTGGTCTTGAGAAATGTCTATTTGCTTACCAAGAGAAGACTATTTTTGAACATTTCGATAACCGAGCCAGTAATTCCAGTGGCAGTGGTAAATTTTCAAAAATAGTCTTCTCTTTAAAGATTCGAGGGTTAAAGAGATAACCATATAAAACGTTAAGTGTCAGTGTCAGTGTCAGTGTCAGTGTCAGTGTCACAAAACCTACAATTTCAAGACAACCGTGTACAGGAAAGCTGTGAAATATTTTGAAACTTATTCGACCTGAACATGTTGCTCTCATTCAAATTAGTTTCAAACTATTCAACAGAATATTCTTTAAATCAGTAACAATGTTTCTTTTCTGGTTTTTAAGAGTCGAGGGATTAATGTGGTCGTTTAGGCAGTATTTATAATATCCTCTACGACCAAATGTCAAATGTTACACTATTGCAATACAACAGTGCATTGTATTTATCATAATCACCCAGCCAGCCTATCCTGAAGATGACAAATGTGGAAGGGTTCACACCTCCCATTAGACCCTGGGGCTTAATATGGCCGCATAAATCAGACGCTCCCTAAATGGACATAACTGTCAGTAAATGATATATACTAGCTTGGCAGAAAATAATTTTAATGTCGACCAGGAAGGGGCATTAAGATTTACTTCAATAAATCACAGTTAGATTCTTTTTATTGAAATAAATTGTAACGATGGATGGATGAAGGAAGAACATAAGAGTTGGTGAGAGAGAATGCGTGCGTGCGTGCGTGCGTGCGTGCGTGCGTGCGTGCGTGCGTGCGTGCGTGCGTGCGTGCGTGCGTGCGTGCGTGCGTGCGTGCGTGCGTGCGTGCGTGCGTGCGTGCGTGCGTGCGTGCGTGCGTGCGTGCGTGCGTGCGTGCGTGCGTGCGTGCGTGCGTGCGTGCGTGCGTGCGTGCGTGCGTGCGTGCGTGCGTGCGTGCGTGCGTGCGTGCGTGCGTGCGTGCGTGCGTGCGTGCGTGCGTGAGTGAGTGAGTGAGTGAGTGAGTGAGTGAGTGAGTGGGTGGGTGGGTGCGTACGTGCGTGACGGGAATTGGGGTGCGTAAGAGAGAGGAGGGGGGGGGGGGGGGAGAGGGTGGGAGGGAGGGAGATTTCCCTTAGCGGTGTCTGAGTGTAGTTTTCTTGGTGTGGGTTTTGATTTCAGACATGGCGGCCATCAGACCATGCTATTATTCAATAATTGAAAGAAGGCACGTTAAATGCGTATTATGAAGTCATCCATATTACATTACCTAATTTTGACAGCGTCAATAGAATTTTTATTTCGAATAACTTGTATACAACCTAATGTATCTTTGATTAGTAATCGTGACGCTACAAATGAGAACACGTTTGATCAACAGACAGGTACAGAAAAGCACAGGTGGTTAATTGACCTTTCTGGTTTTAGCTATGCCCCGCCCATCTCTAGTTAAGCTCCACCCACATCTCGCTCGTGTTGGGATCGATCGATCTCTGAACACACTGACCATCAATTTCCAAAAAAAACCACACAGGTAAGCTGTTGAATATTTTGAAACGAATTTGACTGGGTGCTGTTGCTGCCTAAGGCAACAACAGCGCCCAGTCAAATTAGTTTCAAAATAGTCAACAGCATGTTTCTTAAATAGCAAAGAATTACAAAGCCATACAATTTATACAACGTGTCGGACCATTTGAGATTTGATGAGGTCTATATGGAACCCTTTGTGACCTAATGATTGCGACGTCATCATACACGCGTTGAGCTGATTATGACGCCATACGAGGTCAGCTGATGGATGTATACTCTGGAAAGGTCAATTGCAATCAGAGTTCAAATATCTACAATTGTTAAACCTTACATCTAAATGCATTCGAATTAACATCTTCCGTCTAGCGATACAACCCTCAATTGACGCGTGTAGAACATAACTTTATTGTATCGTAGATAAATAACTCAGACGTACTCTGGAGAGCATCTGTGGTTTGGTTTGTTGTTCTTTAAGATTGGTGGTTGAAGGACCACATGAGTCAAAAACCGCCATATTGAGAGAGAATACAGCGATCCATCTCTAGAATTCCCAACACATTTGTAGCTAAGGTACGGCCACTTTTTACGCGTATTTAAATACAGAATTCACCTTTCCGGTTTAGCCATCCATCATATGACGTCATAATCAAATAAGTCACGCGTATGCTACCTATGGCATCAATATCTCTTAGTTAAATCAGTTTTTAAATAATCAAAAGAATGTATGTATTAAATGGTAAATTCACTAAGGACAGTTAATTTACCACATTCGTGACGGAGTTTTCGATACTCTTGACGGAGCTACGTCATTTACTTGGGACTAAAAACGGAATAAGTGTCGCATTTGATAATGACGTTAGAGTGACAGAGAGATTGAGATTATCATTGAGATAATGAGCGAGAGGGGTGGAATGGAGGGATGTATGGAGGGATGAGGAAGGGATGGAGGGAGGGAGAGGGGATGTTGATTTAAATCAAATCAAGAGCGAGAGGGAGGGAGAGCGGGGGTGGGTGGGATGGGGTGGGTTGTGGGGAGGAAGGTAGGGAGGGGAGAGAGGGGGAGATAAAAGGAGAGTATGTGCGGCAAGTGTATGTTGTGTGGGATGGTGTGTACCAGTATATGTGAGTTCGCGCACATACTTGTGTGTGAGAGAGAGAGAGAGAGAGAGAGAGAGAGAGGGAGGGAGGGAGGGAGGGAGGGAGGGAGGGGGGGAGAGAGAGAGAGAGAGAGAGAGAGAGAGAGAGAGAGAGATTCATACCTGTTCTATTCACCTGTTCAAAAATTCATTATGAATAGTATCTCAATGTCATCAAACAGAATATTGTCACTCCTAAATCACCCTCCTGTCTTATTAGAGCACCGGTATTCCTTTGAACACTGACGATAATGGTGTAATTGACTTTTTTCCTACCTAATAAAACCTATGGGATGTGACGTTTCGGATGTATTTTATTTTAGTAACTTCTCCTACGAGCCCCGTTCTGTATCGATGCTTGGGGAGAATACACAGCCTGGATGATAGTTTCGTATCAATGAGTCTAGAAATCATTCTTTATCGAACTACGAAATAAGGTATCAAATTTTTATTACGGACCAAACAGGGAGAATGTGGTTTTTAAATCAGCTGTGTATGTGTAGCTGGCTTGGTGAACAATGCATGCCTGACTAGTTAGCAAATACGCTAAAACGTGATATTTAACTCTTCCCTGGCGAAGACAGTCAAAACAGGCCTCTGCAGTGTTCTTCAAGAATGTCCATTTTCAGGCAATGAGAAGACTATTTTTGAAAGGTTACCACATGAATGACTGGCCCGCTAACCGAGACAGTCATTCATGTGGTAACATTTTCAAAAATAGTCTTCGCTTGATCTGCAAATGGATATTCAATAAGCAAATATAAATTTTTCGTTGAAAAATTAGAATTAATGGGAGGAAAACTGGTTTATATCCGGAAATAGTTTGTTTTTTTTATCGCCAACAACACCTTTCAACAACGCGATTTGAAAAAAAAATTAATTCTGGTTAATACAACACGAAATTTGAAACACAATAGACTATTAACTTGGTAATGTATATGCACTAAAACCAGAGGCAAGCTCTTATAGCTTTACGAGTATCACGGCCATTCTTGGGTGGGAATGGGCATTTCCATACACACCCCTTCCCTGTCCCATTACAAAGAATTCGTAGAAATCATGTCTTTGTCCATGTAATGTCTCCCTCAAATCAAGCGAGTCCTGATCACGCCACGATAATCACGCTTCAAGAGGAATCGGGTCTTTAATAACCTCATAAACTCCGCTACATTGATCACAGAGCTGCCTCCCGAAGTCCTGGAGCGATCCTCATCAACTCATACCGCGATCAATAGTGCTGGAAATACCTATTTTTGTGTGTGAATTCACGAGGAATTTACCTGCGGTAGCTTTTGAAATAGGATTATCGGTTTTTTAATATTGGTTTAGATCTATTTTATTTTCAGATTTTTCGATAATGATCTCTTTGGCAAATTGACTCACGTTTTTTGCGAGGCCATGCTTGTCATAATCGGCTAATATCTACTCGTACAGTACAACCTGCTGCGCGTAATGCTATTTGTCGAAGGTTTACTTCAAGTGCTCTAATAAAACGACTAATCATCCTCATCTGATCATACGGTATTCGTTTGGTAACAGGATCTGTTTATAATCAGAATCTTCTTAAAAGCTAAATTATAATGATCGTGATATTAAGGCTCCCATGGCAATAAATGAACCTTTCCAGTTTATCCATTCTTCATATGACGTTCCAAGTACGTAACGTGTAGGATGACATTATAATCAATGACGCCATGAATGACGTCGAGATAATTGGCGACGGACTAAGCATTCATTGTTGTATGAATTGTATGGCTTTACTATTTAAAGGAAAGGATCAGGGAATTAACGTATGTATGATTACGATATTCTGCGGCTGTAGTAGAATAAAAATCCTACAGCTGCACTCAGTCCATCTTCGCTTTTGCCCACTGTGTCTTATCCTCAGCCGAAATCCTTAGCTTCCTCAGGTCCATTCTTGACTTGAGAGTACCGAGTCCTGCTTTCGTGAGGTCGCCTCGTAGCACGCTTAGCAGATTTATGCAATGACGTCCTCTCCTGGCTTTGTATTTGCTGGCTCCGAGTAGGGCGAATTCCAAGGCCCTCTGTGCTAGTGTCTCTTCTGGCATCCTTAGCACATGGCCAAACACGGACCATCTTTGTTGGGCGGCTTTTACAGACAGCGGCGACTTATTACACATCTTGTATAGTACATCATTGGAAATTATGGTGTCTGACCGTCGGTATCAAGTGATGGTGCGTAGGTGTTTGCGGCGGCAGACATCGAGCTTGTCTGGGGCTGCCTTTGGAACTGCCCAGCTATTACAGTTATACAGCATCAAGGAAACGCAGGTGGCATTATATAAACGTAGCCTTTTTATCAAGGGCATCTTTGATCTACGAATTCATGGCTTCCAGAAGAACTGGAAAGCTATGTTCCATACGATGGATCGTGCAGCAATGTCAGCAGTACTGCAAAGCAGTGAGCACAGGGTTTTACTTTTCCTCATGGTTCGCCGCCACGAAGTGGATCGTCATTTGCTTTAGTTTCATGCTTTGTAGATAGGTATATGTGGGTGAACTCTGTTTTGGATTTATTCATAAAGAGATTCTAAATTTGTTGCTTGCAGCTATTGGGGGAAGTTCATCAATGGGGTTTCTTTTCCTCGTCTATGAAGTCCACATCGTCGGCAAATTACATCTCTAGTGGCATACCCTGTATTGACACTGGGGTGTTGGGTCTTGTGGAACCTTCCCGCACGGATTTCAGTGCAGCAGCGAGATAACAGGTGAAAAGCACCGGAGATAGACGCTCTCCCTGTGGGAAACCGATTGATGTCTCAAACTCTACAGACTTCACTGACTTGACACGTACCCTCAGCTTGGTGTAGCAGTAGTCTCATTAGTCGTAGCTCATCTTCATTGCAACTGGCCTGGCGTAGTACATCTAGGATATGTGAGCGTTTACTTCTGTCGAAGGCCCATTGCATGTCAATGCCAATTTTGTGGAAATCCAAGGGTTTGGACATGACTACCGACACACGCGTTGAACTCATACAATGTCTGCGCAGCTGCGTCCACGTTTGAAGCCACTTTGACATGTTCCGATGAAGTCATCGATCTTGTCTCGGATGCGACATAGATTAACATTGATTAGGATTTTCCGAGGAGCACAATGGGCTGCAGATTGGCTGGGGGCAAGGTGGCTTCTTGAGCTTTGGTAGTGCGATAATGGCGCCTTGGCCTACAGCGTCGATGGAAAGGTGGTGCATAAAAGCTGAATTGATTAGGTGCGTGGTCGGTTTTGAGACAATGTCACTTGCATATTTGAATAATTCATTGCTCATGCCATCAGGTCCTAACGCACGTCCATCTTTCAAGGCTTTAAGTACCCTCTCAACTTCTGCTGTTTTAATTGGAGTTAGTAATGGTTCTCCTGAGAACGGGAGCAAGAGCTCATCATCGTGGTCAGTGAACTGTTCCTGAACCATTCTCTAATCGCACCCCCCCCCCCCCCCCCGGCTTTGCCCTGGTCAGTCTCCGATAAAGTATCTCTCAGAGTTGAGTACAGTGAGTGGTGGTGTGTACTACACTGTTTCAATTGGTGTTAGTAATGGCCTGGAGTCTCCTGAGAATTGGTGCAGGAGCTCATCATCGTTGTCAGTGAACTGTTCCTTGAACCATTCTCCGATTGCCTCGGCTTTTCCCTGGTCAGTCCCGATAAAGTGTCCTTCAGAGTCGTGTACAGTGAGTGGTGGTGTGTAGTCAGTAACTCTCAGGGCTCGGCCTGCCCGAAATATTTTGTGACAGTTATCCATGGCAGTGATTTAATCTGCTAGGGAGTCTGCTTGTTGAATAGCCAGATCTTTTAAGCATTCGCTAATGTGGCGCAGAATGATATTGCTCTCCCGGCGTAGTTCGGTGCGGTCTTCACTTTGGCCACTTTCATAGATGCGCAGCCGTAACGCTTTCTGCTCTGCTGACGGTTTTACTACTAGAAGGACGTCAGTATACCTAGATCGGTTGTTTTTAAGAACACCCATGGTGCTGGTAGCTGATGATTCCATAGATTTCAGTATTTTGGTGAAGGGCTTCGTTTGGATCAGAGCTGGCGTCGATGTTAGCTATTTGCTTCCCGAGGGCCTTTCTGTATGACATCTGCGTGTCAGTGACTCTACCCTCTTGCCTGGTATGGCGTATATACATTAGGTAGAGCTCGTTCATCTGAAGGCGTGTAATGACTGGCTTATGGTCAGAATTGAGGTCTGTTCCTCCACAGGAACGAGCATTCCGAAGTAGGGGGCTTACTTCTGTCTTGCATAGTATGAAGTCTTTTTGGTTGAAGACAGCTGTTGTGGCCTTAGAACCTTTTGGGGCTTTGCGATCACCAATGTGTCCGGTCCATTTTGTCCAGTGACCGCATTGGTGTTTTAAAGCAGTATTTGTGGCAAATAGACCATTGGAACTAAGGAATTCCACCAGTGCATCTCCATTGCTGTTGCGTGTGCCCTCGCCATACGATCCCATGCATAAGCCAAGTCCTGAACTTTTGACCGCAACACCGAGTTTACCCAGCTTGGAGTTGAAATCTACACACACGGGCAGTTGCCATCTGGCTGGGATTGTAATGGCGCAGCTCAATTATGCATAGAAGGAATCTAATATTGCAGGATTCTCTTTAGCCTTTTCGGTAGTTGGGCCATATGGGTTGACAATGCGACACTTAGTGGTGGTGTGTTTTCACGTAGGTATTGCCAGGACGATGAATGCAACGCGATCACTGACGTATACAAAAAATAATGACATGGTCCAAGACCCTTGGTCCGATTACGAAGCCTAAACCCCGGTATGTGCCCAGTTTTGCTCCATGAGTACTAGCTTATGGTCTGTCTGTAGTTGCTGCTCTGAGTGTTTAGCTACTTTAGTCTCGTGAATGCATATAATATCGATGTTATAGTGTTCACAGTCTGCAACTAAGATTTGCCTCTTTGATGTTGAACTCAGACCACACTACATTCCAAGTAGTTATGATAAGCTCCTGGGAAGATCGCGTCGTCCGAGGATGTCAAGCACAGTTTCTTGTTTGAAGAGGCTTAGACATAATCAGAGTTGCCTCTGTCTCCAGATGCCAGCCCGCAATCATTGATGGCTTAGTTTCCCAACAAAGTTGGTACTTACGGAGGAGACCGGCGTAGAGGCGTGAAGGTGTGGAGGTGTCATCTTTCTCCCACCCCCACCCCCCACCCCCCAACTAACATGCTCTTGAATAATAGCTTTATATAATAATCAATCTATAGCTCCCAGTAAAAAGCAAAAATAAATCAGAATAATTAGAAAAAAGCAACTAAATACCATTTATCTCACTCTGGCGGGAACCAATTAGTGATGCTGCTGGGCCTCTGCGCTCTGGTGTATGCTGAGCGAATAAATAATACCCACTATAGTCGGTCATATAAGTTCAGCTATCTTTGCTTTAAGCTGATTAGCCACTACTTCATGCAGGTAAAATACTGTCTAGGTTTAAAACAATTTGACTGAAAGCCGTTGTTTCCAGAGACGGTGTCTACATTCAGTCACACGAAATTCTAAATATTCAGTAGGCATCATATTGCGACCAGCAGTGTATTTTGAAATCATTTTGACCGAAGCTTGTTGCTTCCACTGGAAAAAGTGACTTTCGTATTCGTATTTTCTTTATTACACTCAGGCCGTGACAACGGCATATGAGGATTATTTGTACATTGACAATGGCGGTAGAAATACAATATTATTATTATTATTATTATTATTATTATTATTATTATTATTATTATTATTATTATTATTATTATTATTATTATACCATCTCCGCCGCGCTGCCGACGAGGGCTACGACAGTGGGATCGCTTACATAATAATGATAACAACAATAATCAATTTATTAACTATTTTGTGCCACTTGCCCCTGCAGTGTTTCAGGCAGTATTAAAGGCGAACTAACTTCATATAATAGTTGTTCAGCTGATCTAACACGTCATTCGTAAACTATACTATAATATTAAGCTTATTATCATGCCGCTAAAGAAAGCTATTCAGTCTTGAGTAGTTTAAACGTTGGTACATTTCGAAAGCCTATGGTGGCTGTCATGCCTTACTTTTCAACCAATCAGAAGGAAAAACTAGCGTATCTGCCTTGGTTAATACGCTCAGTCATAGCGGTGTCACATATAATTTGGCAATATGATATGAAAACAATCATACAAGTAAGCTGATGACTATTCTGAGACCAATTTGACCGGAAGCCGTTACTGCCATAGGCATTGACAACTTCCAATCAAATTATCCCCAAAATATTCACCAAGATGATTTGCATAATAAAGAATGTAATGCATTGGCACTTACATGACACCATACACTATCGCTTGAGTAAATAAAATCACGGTGCTCACTGTTCAATGTTTACACCATATTACAAAGCAAATGATTGTGATACATGTAAGGGAATGTAACAGGATGTGAATGAAATGGAATCCGTAAACTATAATCTATCGTACAATCTATCGCATTTGAGATGAGATTAGCATCGCTTTAACAATGATGACGATGGATACTTGGGTTGATAGATTACTCGGGTGTAGGATTGGGTGAGAAGATGGATGAATTCGTCTAGCTGTTTAATTTTTTTGATGCTAACAAGTATTTGGAGAGTTTGATAAGGAGCGGTTTATTGCATATTGCAAACAATCCTTTAGTTTTCTCGGTATTAGGCTTTTCTGTATAGAATCGTGGTATGAATTTCTGCCTTTGTCTATTGAATTTAGAGCATGAGAAAAGAAAATGCAGCTCATCTTCTATGCAGTTGCATTCAGAACACAATCTTTCTGATCTGTCAATACCTAGCCATCTTTTGGATTCAATCGCTAGTTTGTGGTTAAGTGTTCGGAAATGACATAAGATAAGAGCTTCTCGGTACGGTAGGATTTCTAAATATTTCTCAAAAACTATATTCTCTTTGATCTGTTTATAGAATGGCAGACGTGACGATTGGTTTATGGTTGCTTTCCACTCAGCGGTATATTGTTGTTCGAGGACTCTTTTTGTTTTGGTGATTACTTGTGCGGTGTTTATTTCCTCCTGGTAGAACAAGTCTGCCTGACCAGTTATTTCTAGAATGAATTTGATGGTTCAAATGCGCCGTTTTCAAAAGGATCAATAGTGAATTAGCAGTAGCTAGTTAATCGCTCTACATCGGCGCCTATAGAGAACACTATTCATACTGCTTACGAAACTATATTCAGACGTGCTTTCGTTATATTCAGATAGGCCAATGCGGTATACATGCATACACAGTTGACACGCGGCGGAGTTGAGAAGCACCAGCTTGGTCACTAATTGACTCCAAGTTAAGCGCTTCTAGATTTAGTAAATGCTTTTTCTCAAATAATCCCGATTCATTTCCATTTTTACCGATGGTTGTTTATTTAATATTGTATGAAACGACCAATAAACATTTGTTATTTCCCTTTTCCGGCCCTTTAATAAAGATGATGTTGGGCAGCAACAGCGCCCAGTCAAATACATTTCAAAATATTCAACAGCTTACCTCTATAGTTTTCTGGAAATTGATTATCAGGGAGTTCAGAGATCGATCCCAACACGAGCGAGGTGTGGGTGGAGCTTCGCTAGGGATGAGCAGGGGGATGAGCAGGGCATATCTAAAACTGGATTCCTCCATTCGCCGCACCCGTCGGTGATGAGTTAGTTGATACGTGGGTGATACGTTAGTTGATACGTCGGTGATACGTTAATTGATACGTCGGTGATACGTTAGTTGACCGTTCGCATATGATTTGTAAGTATATGTTAGGGTTTTATCAAGGCAGCAATAGGGCCCAGATAAACATTCAACATGATGTTTATTAAATTGTCATATGCCATACACTCATATATTTGAGTGACAGATCGGATCCCTCCATCGTGGCCACCATCTTATGTTACTGAATGTGGCCCTATGCAATAGCGTCCAAAACAGAAACATGTTAGTTATTAGGCTAGTATTCGATATTCGTACAAAAATTGGTATTCCAAAATTCATATAATTATATGAATGCATATTCGAATTATTCGAATATTTCAGGTGACTTGAGGTGAGAGATAAATAGAAGCAAATATTGTCAGTAAACGTGTAAAAACATTTTGAAAAAAAAAAATACTTTTTTTGTTTGCATTTTTCTCTTAAAGGGTGTACACTTCTATCTGGTCACCAATACAGGCCGCCGGTGTACGGTATCTTCTAATATGATCATTGAACTTGTGTGATTGAGGGCGGTTCATTTCTGCTAAAATCGAGATATCTAATATATTGATGACATAAAGGGTTATCATGTCATTAGGAAGTGGCCTTGACTCAAAGGTCAATCTGTTTCCGTGGTATAAATATCGTGGTCGTAGTCGCAGTTCGAACATTTTGCTTAACCCTTTAAATGTCTAAATTTGGTTAAGAAAATCCAAATATTTCCTTATTGAATGTTCATTTGCAGGCCAAGAGAAGAGTATTTTTGAAATTTTACCACTGAAATGACTGGCCCGGTAACCGGGCCAGTCATTTCAGTGGTAAAATTTCAAAAATACTCTTCTCTCTTGGCCTGCAAGTGGACATTCCTCAAGCCCACAGCAGTGGCCGGTTTAGGCCGGTTTAGGCCGGTTTCGTTATAAAAGGGTTAAAGGGATAACCGTGGCTGGAATGGGGACGCTTCTAATATGTCCATTGAACTATTCAGGATAATATGCATTCGGTTCTGGCAAAAAAACAACCAAAGCTGGTAACTGACTTTAATTATAACCAACTAACGTTGACCTTTGACCTTTGGCCCAAAATGAGCAGACATTTTTTAGAAGTATGGGGGTCAGGATTCCAACTCACGTAGTGGTGGTCATATAACAAGTTCGATAGAATGGCAGTAGCTGCGGGTGAAACGTGAAAAATCGGCCACTCGGAGCCCACACTGACTTACTTTTCTTACGCTCACGTACACCAAGTTTGATTGCTTGAAACCTTAAACTTGACAGCCCGGAATACGCTTTTGCGACTGACTGACAAATGAACTAACGGA
Source organism: Chaetoderma sp. LZ-2023a (assembly GCA_034401795.1). NCBI lineage: Eukaryota > Metazoa > Mollusca > Caudofoveata > Chaetodermatida > Chaetodermatidae > Chaetoderma > Chaetoderma sp. LZ-2023a. The sequence continues at coordinate 58,259,546 of CM067371.1, forward strand.
GCATCACGGCCTTTGAAGCTGCTACCCGCAGCTAAAACTGTATGCCTAGTAGCGGTTGAAATATCCATCAATGACAATTCTCATACGAGTCATGGGTATCTCGAAAATGATTGGATTCAGTTTAAAATTAACACCAAATCAAGTCAGTATATAGGACCTAAAAATTGAACAAGTTTTGCACTGATCGGTCCAAACAACATTTTTACAACCATTTTGAAAATGAAATTTAGTTTTCAATCCAATTTAAGACAATTTTATAATGTTTAATAAATATTCGAATATTCGTATGCTATACAAATATTCCTTCAGATTGGTCTATTTGAATGAATGTTCGAATATTCGCACCGAACACTAGTTAGACCTAGTAATACGATGTAAGAAATGTTCTGTTGTTTAAACTGCCTTAGGCAGTAATATCTTCCAATCCAATTCATCTTTCCAGAGTATCTATCCATCATCTGACCTCGTACGACGCCTCAGCTCAGCGCGTGTATGATGACGTCACAATCATTACGTCACAAAGGGTTCCATATAGACCGTCATCAGATCTCAAATAGTCCGACCCGTTGTATGAATTGTATGTCTTTGTAATTCTTTGCTATTTAATAAACATGTTGAATATTTTGAAACTAATTTAACTGGGCGCTGTTGCCTTAGGTGTGGGTGGAGCTTAGCAAGAGATGGCCGGGGATAATAGCTAAAACCGGAAATGTCCATTATGTTCAAAATGTTCAACAGTACATTCTAGTTAGCTTTAGGAAGCCTGTTTTTCTGAGCTGTATTACATGTAGGCCTTCCAGTTGAATAGGTCTACGGTATGATATGATACCTCGTTTGCAGATTAAAATCAGACTGAGTTGTAACAATGCGATATGAACTATTTACACATTGAAGTTTCAGTGCATCGGTTTCAAGACATATACAGAAATGATGTTGATTATTTTGAAATTAATATGACTAGAATCCGTTACGGTGATATGTAGCAACAGCTCTCGGCCAAATTAGTTTTCAAAAATCTTCAACAGAATGTTCGTTACATAATAAAGAATTTGTCATTTCTGGTATATCAGGTTCAAAGGGTTAACGTGGTTTTACTAAACACCGCTTATTCGTGCCGATATCAATGGCTGGCTGACCACTTCCTGTGAGGTGAGAGCTTCCTGCCTTCTACCGACTGTGCGATTGTCCTTTTGATCAATATGGGAACGTATCCTGAAGCAATCTCAGACATTAGCCTAATTGTGAACGGTTATAGTGTTTGAGAGGACCGCTACGTGTGTCCTAGTTGTGTTCAAAACAAAGCTATCACATTCCCTAATGAGAGTTATCGAGTTTTAAGTGAATTAACCATGTTTTACGAGTCGTCTGTTTCTGACAGAAAACTCCTTCAAATCTCGTTTGCACGTGTCTCCAACGAGATACTCCAGTCTCTCGAGCGAAAGGGACGTTTCACACCGCGGGCAGAAGGGCGAGTTCTGTATAGCGAGAATACATAGCAGCAGGATTGAAGAAAATTACTGTCTTCAGAAGTTGTATAAAAAATATTATGTTTTGTGATAATAAACTTCAAAGGTGGCTATTCAGACTAATTTTATTGATATTTGACCAGCTGCTTTTGTACATAGGCGTACATATGTGCTCTATCAGGTACACATGAATACATATGTGAAATTTCGTAAAAGAATCAATACATCTTAAAACTTTAAAGGGGTAATAGTATTACCACAATTCGACGATTACCGTACCTGTTATTCAGGATAAATTAATCTGACAAAAATAAAGACGCTTCAACCACTGCTGTTAATCTCCCTCCTCAATATTTGGAGAATTATTTGGCTTTTAACGTATCTAGTTTCCTGCCCAACTAGGGGTCTACTAAAATTTTCAACTTAAACATTCAAAATTGAAGTATATGCCTAGCATTATTTGACAATATCCAGCATGACAGTGCTTATGACTATCAGCATTTTCTCTGCTGAAGTGCAAACTCGTTTACCAGTAATGCACTTGTAATGAACCTTTCTAGTTTATCCATCCATCATCTTACACGCTTAATAGTCCGACATGTTGTACGAATTGTATGTCTGCTATGTAATAGGCAGCACTCAATTAAATTAGTTTCAAAATATTCAACAGCTTGTCTGTATAGTTTTCTGGAAATTGATAGTCAGTGAGTTCAGTGATCAACACGAGCGAGTTGTGGGTGGAGCTTAGCTAGAGATAGGTTGGGCATAGCTAAAAATGGGAAAAGCCCATTATTAACTGGTTCTGCACACCAAACGGAGCCAATATATGATAGATGTAATCGAATATTGTAGGAGTCAATGCTTGCGGAATTTGACGCACGTTCTCGCTACGCTGTTGCTGAAGGTTGTTGCTGTCGTAATCAGCAACAACGTATAGTTAGAATAAATATACCCTTGATTTATTTGTAACATCAATGATTGACATCGGTAAATCAACAGTAACGGATTACACGTAGATCACATAAAACAGACTAATATTCAAACGCAATATCATTATAACATATATGTTCGAACCCTGCTACACGAACACCCAGAGATCTGGAACGCCCACAAACCTCAGATCTTTCAATGTCGTCTTTGTGCCAAGCAGTCTTGCATAACACCATCAATACAAGCTAATTATACAGTGTCGATACGTAATTATATATGCCCAAACATAAATCCCGTGTACTTTACCCCTCTATCTGGTATACCCTATAATTATGCGCGCTAACGGGTGTGCTCATGTAGTTCCAGTCACACGAAGCACCGTCATGCTAGTTAGATTTCCATTATGGCGTTTGTTTGTTTGTGGTGGGCGCCTGCTATCATATTCCTCTTTCTCGATCCCGCTTCCCCATGCTGTTGTTGCTGCTGCTACTCTCACCCATACCCATCATCCCCCTCCCCAGCCGCCGCCACCACCACCCACCCAAAACCACCACTACTACCACCACCGCCACCACTACCACCACTACCAACACTAACACCACCACCACCACCACCACCACCACCACCACCACCACCACCACCACCACCTCCACCACCACCACCACCACCACCACCACCACCACCACCACCACCACCACCACCACCACCAGCACCACCACCACCACCACCGCCGCCACCACTGAAGCCGGTCGCCCACTTCACGACGGTGCATAAGATTATTGGTAATATACACAATTATCCTTTGATAGTTTATATGAATTATTTAAATATTAACATGCTTAATCATAACCTTCTTTTTTTCAGCGGTAGATTTTTGATATGCTTGTAGATTTTGTTAGGCTTGTAATTCGATAGACTTCCCTTGGTTCACGATTCCATTAGGTCCCCTCACATTTTTGGTATTCTTGTAGATTTTAGTGGCAGAAACATTGAATTATCTAACTAGTAACATTATGGCTGGAGTTAGCAAGAGTAGAAGACGGGATGACAGGAGGTCTAACGACATTCGCCCGCCATCTGCCCAGGCTTCACTAACCAAGTGTTACTACATGATTATACAATGCTTTCACCACCTTGGCATCTTGAATGCTCATGTACGTAGGGGCAGTTTGCCTCCTGGATTGAGCTGGAAAGTGTCAGAGTTAGAGAGACAGAATTTCTTCTGTAAACCAGCGATGCCAAGCGCCGAGGTCCGTAAGGACATCTTAGCAGCAAATTTGAAATGGGCCATATCTTTACTCCAGGTTAACATTAGTCACTATAATTTCCAGCTTGGTCGTCTTATGTCGCTCCTCATCGAAGCTCAGTCCAAACCAAATTTAGAATTAGGTAGAGCGAAGACCACAGCAATAAATTGGGCCCGAAATAACTATGGCAGGAAGTTTCATTCTTTATCAATTGATCAGTTTTATGATTTCATCAGACCTTTTGATCCGCATTTTAGAACCTGCCATAGTACAACACCCCCTGTAGGGTCACCTGTGACCTTACCAGGAACATCAACTGCAGGGCCCTCTGTGGCCCTACCAGGCACACCGACTGCAAGGTCAGCCTTGACCTTACCAGTCATCCCACAATCAAATCGGAAACGGAATAGGTCACCCACTGAGAGTCCCCCAGTAGTTAAGCGGGTGAATAACCAGTGCTCACCAGTGTTCCCCCTGCAGTCTCCTGTGGTGGATCCGCTCCTGATTCCACTGCCAGAATGGTCACCATCAGTGTCTGCTCATGTGGATCCTAGTCAGATCCCTCTTCCGGTCTCGCCACTGTCCCCAGTCGAGTTTCCTCCCCTTCCACAGAGAGCAGCTACTGACCGACCTGGTCAAAAGACCAGATCGTCGACGCCGAGGTCCAAGCCACCACAACCTAAGTTTACGCCCACAACTAAGCCCAAACCTACGCCTAGGGATACACCCAAAGAGCATAGGTCTTTCTACAAGTTTCGGTTCGTGGTGGATAATAAGAATGAATGGCGCCTTCCTACTCTGAACAAGAAGATTCTGCTGATTGGGTCTTCAAATTTAGCTCGTATCAATCAGACACCTCATCCAGATATGCAGGTAGCAATCTATCCAGGTGCTAAGATAAACCACATTAGGAATATGGTTAGAAAACACAATGAGGTCTTCCAACCTCAGCGTATCATCCTTAACATCGGAATTAATGATAAGGACGAACTTCAGCATGACACCTCCCAAAGAATTGAGAATCTGTTTAGTACCATGCGTTCAAAATTTCCAAAGGCTAAAGTTCACTTTGTCAAACTAAATTATTCGAAGCACCTGACTACAACCCAGAAACGAAACATACAATTCGTTAACAGCCGTGTAGAGGCCTTAAGGGCCAAGGTCCCTATCCTGCCCAGCCTCCCCGTGTCTGAATTTCAGGTGGTTGAGGACAACATCCACTGGACTGAGTGCACTGCAAATAGGATGTATAATAGTTGGTTATCGCACCTTAATTTAAACTAACTACGGGTCAGGGTACTAACCACCCAGAAAATGGCCTGGGTGGTAATATCATTAACCTAACTGGTTCTACATTGTCTGAAGCAGAAAGATCTTTGCTAAATCTTGGTCTAAGATATGTACCAACACCACGGCCCAAAGTCGACA